>JAJAGP010004126.1:0-56019 GCA_025084515.1 Ancistrus triradiatus | reverse complement strand
CAATCTGATTAATGAGAAAGAATCAAAATAATAATCTACTTCTAAAAAACAATAAAATGCATTAATCTATGATTTTCATCCTATGACATGACTTTTTTCACTGATAGTTTTAATCAGTTATGCAGTCTTGAATTTCCTCCATTTGTACACAATCTGTCTGACTGTGGATTGGTGGAGTCCAAACTCTTTAGAGATGGTTGTGTAACCTTTTCCAGTCTGATGAGCATCAACAACTCTTTTTCTGAGGTCCTCAGAAATCTCCTTTGTCCGTGTCATGATACACTTCCACAAACATGTTGTGAAGAGCAGACTTTGATAGATCCCTGTTCTTTAATAAAACAGGGTGCCCACTCACACCTGATTGGCATCCCATTGATTGAAAACACATGATAATTTCAAAAACTGCTAATCCTAAGGGTTCACAAACTTTCAAGCCCCACTGTATTTTCTTATTAACATTCTTACAATCATATATTGTATTCCAATATAAATGTTTAAACACAATGTTTCCTGATGTTAGAGCATTATATCTCCATCCATCATTGTTTAATTGAGCAGTTCTTCTTGATAAAATAAAGACTGATGAAATATCTGATCTATGAAACATTGAGCAAAGTCCATACCTTTTCTCTTTTTCCTCACCCAGAATGTCAGAAATGACTGTGTTTATACTTCTTTCAGAGTAACTGAATATTCAGTAGTTAGAGTTAGTACTTACTGTACAGAGAAGAGATCTTGCTTGATGTGAGCTTCGTGCCTGATTCTCTTTTACTTCCACTCTAGAAATAATAAACAGCACTTCCTTGTTCAGTCTGTTTAGACGTGATTTATGGGACAGGTCTTCATATTATAATTATATATAGTTTGTGTAGAATAGATTTACACATCATAATGCATTATGTTTAATTATTGTGTAATTCTATTATTGCTTTGTTTGCTTTTGATGATTTATTATTGAATATTTGATAATCACTTGATCCTAATAGTCCTAACACTTAGTTTAACTTAAAGGAGGCACAATACTTAGTGCTGTTTCTGCAGAGCCCTAGAGATCGATCCCCCACCCAGACTCTGCCTGTGTGGAGTTTGCATGTTCTCCCAATGTTGGCATGGGTGTCCTCCAACATTTCCATGATATGCGTTAGGCCCACTAAAGTGTCTCAGTGTGTGTCATAGGAGCTAAATACTAATATTCACTCACCTACGACTTCATTGGGTACACTTGTTTATTTTCTTGTTAACACAAATATCTAATCAACCAATCACATGGCAGCAACTAGCATGATCAAGATGAGCTGCGAAAGTTTAAACCGAGCATCAGTTGGTGCTAGACAGGTTGTTCTAAGTATTTCAGAAACTATTGAGATTTTACCATCACTTGTAACAGTCAAGGTATGCAGTAGAGCATCTCTGAATGCACAGATGATGTGCAACAACTCACACAAAACATATCGAGCAATCATTAGCTCCAAAGGGCAGAGGTTCGTTTCAAACGTAGCTAAGAGTATAGATATGATTTGCTGAGTCTGACTTTCAAGTTTGTCTGTCACATCTCTTATATTTTGTTGACAGCTTGGTTTACGAAACACTGGTGTCTCTTTATGACCTTTTATGACTCAAATCACCCTCATTTTTCCCAACCTGCTGTTGCCCTGAGTGTAATCCTCTATACAATATACTGGTATATCAGTTAAAACTGTCAGCAGAATATGAATTTTATACTGTCAAACCATAGAATTCCACTATAAAATGTGGTAATTTAATGCCCTAACCTCTATCTGAACTCCCACTGCAATTGTGATACAGAAAAAAGCTTCCATGTAAGCTCAGCAGGTTGATGTCTCTGCTGGGTCGGAGCAACTGGAGATGGGACAGGGTACTGCCAAAATGTCTTATGAGACTCTGTAGGTGATCTTGGTGGTTTGGCAGAGGGTAAACCAAGTACTGCTTCCACTGATGGAACATGATCAGTAATTGTTGAAATAACTGATGTGGAAAAAGACTTGAGTTCTTTGAGGATGCTGATTGTGAACTAATGGAATAAGGTGGAATGAATCCAGCAGCAGGTAACACAGAGCTGGCTCCTCTGTGTTTGATAATAGAGGATTTTCAGAAACATAGCAGAGATAATAATAAGCTTCTTGTCAGATTCTTGCAGTGGAAGAGTATCTCTGAATGCACAACGCACTGAACCTTGAAGCAGCTGCGCTACAGCAGCAGAAAACCACTCGGGGTGCTACTCCTGCCAGAACAGGCAACTGAGGCTAAAATTCACATGACCTCACCAAAACTGGACCAAAAAATATTGAAAAAACATTGCTTGGTCAGATAAGTCTCGATTTCTAATGCAACATTCAGATGGTAGGGTCAGAATTTGGTTTAAAGAACATGACAGCATGGATCCATCCTGCCTTGTAACAAAGCTGATACACAACTAATGTGATGTGAAAATGTGAAATATTCAGACACATTTTTATTTCAAGACAATGAGTTCACTGTACTCAAACGACCTCCACAGTCACCAGATGCCAATCCACTGGAGTACCTGTGGGATGTGGTGGAATGGGAGAATCGCATCATGGATGTGCAGCCGACAAATCTGCAGAAACTGTATGATGCTATCATGAAATATGGAGCAATATCTCTGGGGAATGTTTCCAGTACATTGTTTATTCTATGCCTTGAAGAATTAAGCCAGTTCTTAAAGCAAAAACCCGATACTAGCAAGGTGTACCTAATAAAGTGTATCTATAAAGCTTGTAAGGCAGTTTTATCATGTGGCACCATAATATAATACCGTTCAAAAAGTCCAAAAGTTCAAACCAGGCCTAACCAATACATAATAAATTACAGAGCAATATCATACAGTGGTGCTTGAAAGTTTGTGAGCCCTTAAGAATTTTCTATATTTCTGCATAAATATGACCTAAAACCTCATCAGATTTTCACACAAGTTAAACAAATGAGACAAACATATTATACTTGGTCATTTATTTATTGAGGAAAATGATCCAATATTACATATTAGTGAGTGGCAAAAGTATGTGAACCTCTAGGATTAGCAGTTAATTTGAAGGTGAAATTAGTCAGGTGTTTTCAATCAATGGGATGGCAATCAGGTGTGAGTGGGCACCCTGTTTTATTTAAGGAACAGGGATCTATCAAAGTCTGCTCTTCACAACTGCAAGGAGAAAGCCACTGCTCTCCAAAAAGAACATTGCTGCTCGTCTGCAGTTTGCTAAAGATCACGTGGACAAGCCAGAAGGCTATTGGAAGAATATTTTGTCGATGGATGAGACCAAAATAAAACTTTTTGGTTTAAAAGAAAAGCGTTATGTTGGGAGAAAGGAAAACACTGCATTCCAGCATAAGAACCTTATCCCATCTGTGAAACATGGTGGTGGTATTATCATGGTTTGAGCCTGTTTTGCTGCATCTGGGCCAGGATGGCTTGCCATCATTGATGGAACAATGAATTCTGAATTATATCAGAGAACTCTAATGGAAAATGTCAGGACATCTGTCCATGAACTGAATCTCAAGAGAAGGTGGGTCATGCAGCAAGACAACGACCCTAAGCACACAAGCCGTTCTACCAAAGAATGGTTACAGAAGAATAAAGTTCATGTTTTGGAATGGCCAAGTCAAAGTCCTGACCTTAATCAAATGGAAATGTTGTGGAAGGACCTGAAGTGAGCAGCTAATGTGAGGAAACCCACCAACATCCCAGAGTTGAAGCTGTTCTGTACGGAGGAATGGGCTAAAATTCCTCCAAGCCGGTGTGCAGGACTGATCAACAGCTACAGGAAACGTTTAGTTGTCTCATTTGTTTAACTTGGCTCTTTTTATCTACTTTTAGGATTTGTGTAAAAATCTGATGATGTTTTAGATCATATTTATGCAGAAATGTAGAAAATTCTAATTCACAAACTTTCAAGCATCACTGTAAATAAGTTAATGTGAAAGTAATGATACATCTCTTGAAAGCTGTATAGTTAGACATGTTAAAAGGTCAACCTCTGCCATATGTAAAAACTAGATCTTGATACTAGATGGCACGTTGATAAAAAAAAACTTCTGAACTAACTTAATGGTTATTAATATACTAGACACGCTGAAACCGACCTCTGGCAGACTTAAATAAGGTGTGCATTATATAATACACTGAGTTTGCTCGTCAGTATGAACATCTGAGTTAGAGAAGTGCATTAATAGGAGATAATTATTAAAGTTGAATGCTGGGGCTCTTTATCTCGTACATCTGAAAACCACATTAAACTTGGAGTTAGATAGTAAACTAAATTGGAGTCATATATTAAATCTTATTGGAGCCAGATTATAAAAATAATTATTATGCATCTATCCTTCGACTGCGACCTATTTCTGTCGTGTTAAATGCTGTAAATGTAAATGTATAGCTCACCCTGTACCCATTCTTGTGATTTTGGTATGCCCTACATAAACTGAATCTAATGTTTGATCTTTTAAACCAGAAGTTTGGTGTATGAGTCTTTGTTTGCATCTTCTTCATGCTATGGTCTCTAAAACCCCTAGACTAAGACCTTTCATGCCAGAAGAATGTCATCATGCTTGAATTGGGCAAATTTACTTGTGATCCTTCCCTGAAGCAATTTGATCATTGCCGTAAGTCCGATTTATTATTAATTGATTTTTTTTTTCTTGAGATGAATCATCTTGCAACTAAAGCTGAAAAAAGTCTGATTTGTATCAGCAGCTAATGGAACAGTGTATTATGCTGGAGAGGTTCTGCTCAGTGTCAGAGGGCACAGGTGTTGTGATGGAGGAGAAGACTTCCATAGTGGCAGCGGAGGCTGAGGTTCCAGTGGCATCTCCAATACCAAATTTTGTTTCTAACCCTGAGCTCATGGTGCGTCTGAAGGAGATGGAAGTAGGCCCTTAGAAATGGATGCCGAAAAGTCTGTGAAGCTGCGACAGTTGGAGCTGGATGCCCGGCGGGCAGTGCAGCCATACCTTATCTTATATTACACCTAACCGTGCTGGTGAGTTAGTGGGTTCTTCCTCTCTTGCTGACTATGATGTGAGTAGGTAAATCAGACTAGTACCACAATTTCAGGAGGCTGAGGTGGACTAGTACTTCGAAGTTTTTGAACGAGTTGCTATTTCATTGAATTGGCCGAAAACAGTTTGGTCTCTTTTGCTTCAGTGCAAGCTAACTGGTAAGGCTTTGGATGTATATTCTGTTTTGCCCATTGATAAAGGTTTAGATTACGATGCAGTTAAATCTGCTGTGTTATGTGCTTATGAGTTGGTGCCAGATGCATACCATCAAAGTTTTCATTCTTATGTTAAAACAGCCGGTTTGACAAATTTCCCGTGAGAAGAGTTTTATTTGATAATTGGTGGAGGTTCAAAGTTTCAACCTTTGAGCAGCTTAGGGAGTTGATTCTCCTTGAAGGACTCTGTACCTGGCCAACTTGCAGCTGTTTCTTTCTGATGCTGCTACAGCCACTGATGAATTTGTCTAGTGAAAAGGCTAGGAAGGTAGATTTCGGGTCTTGTAAAGATCAGGAGACTGTTGGTGGTAGGACTTATAACATTTTTGAAAAAAACCATCAGAAATCTGGTAGATCTGTTAGGGAAATGTTGAGTGTTTTTACTGCCATAAACCAGGCCACCTTATTTCTGAAGGCCGTGTTTTGAAGAAAAAACAGGGATCTGTAATGCCAGAAGGTGTAGCCTTAATTCAGTCAGTGTTGAAGTCGGAGGTATCTGATAAGGGAGGACTAGGTCAGATTTCTGATGGGTTTGAGCCCTTTATTCTATCTGGTTTTGGGTGTAATTGTGAGAGTATGGATGACAAGCAGCCTGTAACTATTTTCTGTGACAATGGTGCGGCCCAGACATTTTTGCTTAGTAATGCTTTACTTTATCAAAGGAAACATATTCTGGGGCAGATAGAATTATTCAAGGCATAGGTCTGGGGTATATAGCTGTTCCTTTGCATTCTGTTTATTTGCAGTCTGAGTTGGCTTCTGGTAAGGTTGATGTTGGAGTTTGTGCAGTTACCAATTTCTGGGGAACATTTATTCTGAGGAATGATTTAGCTGGAGGAAAGGTTCCTTCTGTGTTGGAGGTTGTGTTTGATCCTATGTCTGAGGCTCATTCTGTGTCTCTGGATGGTGGTGAAGGGAATCAAACTGTATTTCCTGTCTGTGTAGTAACACATGCTCAGTCGCGCAAGGTTCAAGATGTACTAGATCTGATTCCTTTTTGCATTCTAATTTGGTTGTTAAACGCTTGAATCATGTAAGTCCTGCTTTATCAAGTTTGGTTAATAAAACTTCAGACGTGGGTCGGTGTACCACCAGGGAGGAGCTTTGTTAAGAGCAGAAGAATGACCATTGTTGGCCTGATGCCGGGTGGTAGCACAAGGGTTTGGTACAGTAAGCAAAAACACAGCCTATTTTTGGGATAAAGATATTCTTATGCGAATATAGATTTCTCCTGGTTTGCCTGAAACTCAGTTGGAGTGGAATGCAGTGTACTAAATTGTAGTTCCTACTACCTATCATTTACAAGTTTTACCTTTGGCCCATGACCATTGTTTATTTGGTCATTTGGGTATAACAAGAACGTATAAACGTATTTTACAATATTTCTTTTAGCCTGGTCTGAAAACCCAGGTAGCCAGTTACTTTCGTTCCTGGCATACGTGTCAGCTAACTGGGAAGCCCAATAAGATTATTCCTCCTGCTTCTCTTCAGCACATACCTGTGATTGGTGAACCTTTTGAAACAATATTAATGGACTGTGTAGGGCCCTGGCCAAAGACAAAATCAGGACATCAGTATTTGCTGACGTTGATGTGTAGTGTTACATACACATTACACATTACATATCCTAAAAACAAATGCAATTATGAAGGCTATAGTATGATTAAATATTGTTCAGTTATTAGTTTAACAAAATGTGTTCAGTCCGATCAAGGCTTAAATGTTATGTCTAGACTGTTTGCACAGGTGTTGAACTGTCCATTAGGCACAAGATATCTAGTGCCTACCATCCTGAGTCACAGGGAGCATTGGAGCATTTTGTTTGAAATCAATGTGCACAAGTACTGTTTTGATACTAGTGGTGATTGGGATGAGGGTGTTCCACTGGTGCTCTTTGCTGTTCGAGAAAGTGTTCAAGAGTCTGTTGGTTTCAGCCCTGCTCAGCTGGTCTTTGGACATTCAGTAAGGGGGAAAGAAATTGCTGAAGAAATTGCTTCGTCTTTGGAGGCTAGGATTTCAGGATCATATGAGATTGAGGGGAAGCTCAGTGATACTGACTATGTGGTAAGAACTCCTGATCATAGACGCAAGACCAGGGTATGTCATGTAGATATGGTAAAACGTTATGTGACCCAAAAGATGTCTGATTGTGGTATTGCTACTCTTGACCCTGATGTTGAAGTATGTAATTCTACTTGTACCACTCCTGTTCCAGTTGCCTTGGCATCAGTCCTTTCCCAGTCTCCTGATGATGCTGAAGATGAGGATCTGTTTGTCTGAAATTGTTGGATCATTTGTCTGAATTTTTGTGCTATCTTCATGTCAAAATGCTAATCAAACAGCATAAGATTCTGTTTTTGGATAGTCCAACTCGGACTTGGCTAATTGAGCATGATATCAATGTCAATGACCATGCTCCTATTCGCATGCTTATCTGTGTGTTTGGGTATGCACACAAAATTTCAGTATCTTTTGCACAATGATCTTGCTGTACTAGCCCATGGATTTCCCCATGCATTCTAGCTCTGAAATCTTATGGTATCTTGCGTTTTAGTACCGATTAGCATAAACTTAATGCGGTCACTCGTTCTGATTCTTTTCCACTGCCATGGATGGAAGATTGTGTTGATAGTGTGGAATCTGCACGTTATGTTAGTAAATTAGATCTTCTGAAAGGTTATTGGCAAGTGCCATTAATGCAGCAAGCATACGAGGAAAGGTGCAGTTGCAAGAAGCAGAGATATTGAGAGTGGAGGAGATTAAATACTTGGGGTCAAGCATCCAAAGTATGCTTGAGTGTGGTAGAGAGGTGAAGAGTGCAGGCAGGAGTGCTTTGTGATCGAAGTGTATCTGCCAGAATGAAAGGGAAAATGTACAAGACAGTAGTGAGGCCTGCTATGCTGTATGACTTGGAGACGGTGGCACTGACAAAAAGACAGGAGAGGGCGCTGGAGGTGGCAGAGATGAAAATGTTGCGATTCTCTTTAGGAGTGACAAGGTTGGACAGGATCAGGAATGAGTTTATTAGAGGGACAACGCAGGTAAGATGTTTTGGACACAAAGTTAAGGAGGCAAGGTTGAGATAGTTTGGGCATGTGCAGAGGAGGGATGAGGGTTACGTTGGGAGAACGGTGCTGGGTATAGAACTGCCAGGCAGGAGAAGACGAGGAAGGCCAAAGAGAACGTTTCTGGATGCTGTGAAGAGGGACATGCAAATGGTTGGTGTGACAGAAGAGGACGTTCATGACAGGGCAAGATGGAGACGTATGATCCGCTGTGGCGACCCCTGATAGTGAACAGCCAAAAGAAAATTGAAGACAATTCTATAATACATAAAAAATAAAAGTGAACGAAAGTACACATAACAAGCACTCTGTTTAATAATACAGCCTGTGATTGAGAGAAACCTCCAATAAGCCTATTCGCTCAGTTCTCACCAGCACGGGAGAAAGAACGCACTAATGCACTGCTGGCTTAAATATAATTAAAATTTAAAATAAAGCTATTCATAATAAATATATATATTAATCTTTAAGGTATGATGTTTGGCATATTGAATACCATTTTTACTTTCCTTGTGCAGCATATCCTATGATTTACTTAATGTAAAACACTACTCATGATGCGTTAGGTTGGGTGTGAGCAGTTTAAAGTTTAAATGAAACCTACGCCACTGCATCAAGGCACAATGATCTAATGATGCATTTACATACATACATAAGAAAAGATGATGATTCAATCAATGTGCAATTGATCTGTTATATGATATGTTATCTTCTGAGCGCTGTGGCCAGGTGGAAGCCTCGAACGCAGCTCGGCTAGCAGACGTTTGGAGAGTGGCATTATAAGAGATTGTAGGTTAATCGGTAAGAAAACATAAATGCTAGAAGCAGTGCTTAATTGTAATATATGTGGTAAGAATGGCTGAATCCAGACATATAAGAACACCGGAACGCATGTGCTCCAAATATGAGTGGCACCGGATCTTGGTCCAGCAAAATCGGGCTCAAATTAAGCACTGACTAGAAGATTGTAGATATATTCATACAGCCTACATGAAATTTGGTGTCAAGCTGCTTTCTGACATGAAACACGCCTATGGACTCTCAAAAATAAAAACTGTTAATTTGAATGCACTTTGTTCAATAAACCATTGATTTCCACATCAGAATCGTTTCTTTTCTTTGCTTTTCTGAGGCATTTTGGAGAAATTTTGTTGTGTTTCTCAGTCCAAAGCCTTTATTACACTGTGGTTATTTGTTATTCATGGATTATGGTAATTGTATGCTAATTATAAATTAACTTGCACAAGCGACCCACTTACGAACGATTGGTATTCATTAACATGCACAAGCTCTACTAACAAATCTAGTGTTCATGAATCTGGCAAAGAGTTTTCGGAAATGTCCATTTACACATAATTTACTGGCAGTTTGCTCGTCTTTTTTTTATGAAGGTTTCATGAATGAGGCTCTTTGAGTGCATCACAGAGGCATGTCTAGCATCAATGATCTCTCACCAACAGGTACCCTACCCAAATGTAGCATCTGAGAGCCTTTTTTTATATACAATGGGAGAAACACTCCTACAGAGGAGAAGAATGGAGAGAGGAAGGTGAGAAAAATCAATAACTATCTTAGATATCCTTAGATATTATGTATTAATTATGTTGATTTGGGCATAAAAGATGTTCTTAAACAATGTAGAATAAGCAAATTGACAAAAAAAAAACCAAATTAATCTGTATTGTATTATTTAAACAGGTTAATCTGGGGAAGGCACAGACAGCAGTGCAGCAGATGATACAAGTTGAAGATGATCCAAGAAAACAAATGTTCAGCAGAGCTCAGAAAAGTGGGTGAAATGTGATTAATTACAATTGAATATATTCATTCATTTTCATATCAGCATAATCCAACTCAGGGTCATGGAGAGCTGGGGCCTAACAGGTAGCACAGGGAGGAAGGAGAGAACCAACCCTAGAGAGGACCCTAGCACACACTTTCTGGCACAATTTGGAGGCAGTGTACCCAATATGTATCTCTGAAATGTGGGAGAACACCAGATTAGCCAAAGGAAACCTACAGAGACACAGGGAGAACATACAAATTTCTCAGAATTCATACTGGGAAACAATCCAGAGATTTCCGGAGCTCTGAGGGAATAATGCTATCTACTGGGCCATCATGCTACCCTTGGATACATTCTGCAGTTGCATTATTTGATATTGTAGGATCAAACAAACCTCCATAATACATTGTTTTTAATTATTATATATTGAAACTGAAAATGTCTTCCTCTTTTAGAAAAGCACAGAGAAAGAGAAATCAGACGTCTTGTGTTGACGTCTTCACTGCCCTGATTTGCTCCATTGAGAGAAGTGAGTCTGAGCTGCTCGAGTTGATGAAGGAGAACCAGAAAACAGCAGAGAATCAGGCAGAAGGATTTATTAAAGACCTGGAGTAGGAAATTGCTGCGCTAAAGAGAAGAGCAGCTGAGCTCAAGCAGCTCTCCCACACTGAGGATCATCTGCACCCCCTACAGGTCAGTGTTCCTCTCTCAGCTCACTGCAGATCATCAAAAAACAGAACAGTCACAATTCTGAGAGGTTTCTACTTTCTGCTACTCTGCAGATTTACTTCTCCACATGCAAATTCCACTCACCAAGAGCTGAGATCAGTATTAATACTGAACTGAGCTTTGAGACTGCGAGGAAATCTCTGTCTCATCTTCAGAGAACTCTTAATGAGGACCTCAGTAAAACACTGAATGAGAAGTTAAGAGGAACAGGTAAGGAAATGTAATATTTAATATTGTTATTAGATGCATGTCTGTAAGAGAACAAGTCAGTTCCTAAAGGATGTGTAATAAGAGTTAGAAAAATATATCTATTGTTATATCTGTTAATACTATAGCTTTATAAATCCTGGGTTACATTAATAGTGTTATTTCTTTAAAAACTAATAATGTTTTGTTGTAATTAGTCTCCACAAACCTAAAGAGGATTCAGCAGTATGCAGGTACAGTCTGGTTTCTATATTTCTCTCATAAATGTATACTACAATATGTTACTCACTATTATTTATCATATCAGACAATAACGAAAATTAGTCGTTATAGAAGCACATGAACAGGCTTTAAAGGTATGCTTAAAATGAAATATATTTAAATATGATATTTCCAATTACCCTGAGAATATAATGAGACACCAGATCAGTGCTCACCACACTCTTTACCTGCTGTAATATGGGGGCACCCCTTGGATGGTGGGAGCTTCTGGAAAGGTGGAACAACTTTGTTGTCACCATCCTAAGCTCAGGTTTGAGTTCTGGTAGCTTCTTTTAATATCCTGATTATTCAGATTTTCATAGGGAAAAAATGTGGCACACTGAACATGTTGACATGGATTATGGATATGTGAAATATACTACAATGACATGTGTAGTATATTTTACAGA
Source organism: Ancistrus triradiatus (assembly GCA_025084515.1). Lineage (NCBI taxonomy): Eukaryota > Metazoa > Chordata > Actinopteri > Siluriformes > Loricariidae > Ancistrus > Ancistrus triradiatus. Next base: position 44,306 of record JAJAGP010004126.1, on the reverse strand, counting down.
TCCATATTGTAGACAGTAGTTGTAGTGGTTTAGAAAACTAACAATATTTCCAAGTACCAGAAAACTACATCCAAAAGCTCTCTGCGGTGTGAATGGCTGCATGTAGACAGTTGAAAATCGGTATGCAGGTAGTCATAGTATTACATTTTTTGAGTTTGTGTTTTGAACTGTGTATTAAGAATATCTTAAGTTACTAAGAATACAAAAAAAACAACCACCTAGCTGGAGGCACATCTGCAGCAACTTCCTCATCACCAAGTTTGCTGCTTGCCAATGTTACATTAACAATTATAACAATAACATAAATAACATTCTCCCTCTGTGTTTGTAAAACAGTAAAAAATGTGATTTAATTAAACAGACCAAAAACTACATGATTTATATATAAACTTAGATATTAAGCTTCAATGTAAGGACCTTTCAGATATAATAATACACACATTGTGCCATTTTTAATCAATGTGTAATTAAGAGTTAGCTTTTATGCATATTTATAATAATACCCTTAGTGATGTTACAAGTGACGCTGAAATTCCAAAGCTTGTATCAAAAAAGCCATTTAGTTTTAAAGCAGTTAATTAATGTTTGTTTTGTTTTCCTGAATTCACATGACCAGTGATGTTCAATGCTTTGATCTGCACTTAGCCCCAAAACAGTTGAACAAATGCTGTTTCTGAACAGAAAAATAACTTCCACATGCACCCCCAATTCAAACATGCTCACCAAGAAGGCCAACCGCCATTGGATCCCAAACAGAAACTGGATTCATCTCTAAAGACGATACATCGCAGTCCGAAGCAGTCCAGGTTTCTCGTTCATGACAGAACTGCAAGCGAAGGTGACTGGCTGTCAATGGTAGGAAACGTAATGGGCAAATTTCCAGCAACAAATTTCCTTCCACTAAGCACCTGGAAATGGCCTGGATAGAGACAAGGATGTGTAGTGAACTTGCCACCCGAGTCTGGATATTGGACAATAATACCATGGGAGCTGATCGTGCTTGTCGGCTGATCAAATAATCCTCTCCACTGGTGGTCCGTCTGGGCCCTCCGACCACTGCTCCCAACACCTCTTAACAACTAGAACATCCTAGATCCAATTTCTCAAAACGACCACCCTGCTTCTCTCAGTCCAACGATTTGTCCCCTCTCGGTCTGTCAACTGGACAAAATGTCTTCTAGTGCATTGTAGAGGCATGTCTAGTAGTCAACAATCTCTCATCAAGAGGTACATTAATATGCCCTCTTGTGGTGAGACCCAGTCTCTAATCAGACCACACCTGTAGTCATTTACATATTTTGTAGCAATCTCAAATTTCTATCTGGGTGCTTTATTTTTTGTCAAAATGTCCAATTCTGATATCACGAGAAATTTCCATTACATTAACAAAAATATATGCATTATTTGCATTTGGTCATACGAGCCTACTATAAAAAGTATTAGGTGAAGGAGTGGTGCCACAGTCGTCTTGTAACGATATTCAAAACAACAGATTTTAGTGTTGCCTTTATTACATGAAACAAGCTCTGCTGCAATAGCATCTAGGGCACAGCGCAATACTTGGTTTGACCAGGAGATAGGCAGAGATTATCATCATCTATCATTTCTGCTCTACAGCTATCTGACTCATTAGAGGTTAATAAGACTTTCAGAAACCTTTCTAACTTTATTGATCATGAATTTTTCAGTACTGTTGAAGATATTTCTGCATTTACATTCACTTAATTTACCTAAACTGACAGGGGTACAAAAAGAATGATTCAATTCCACTCTTACAAGTTATTACAAGTAATTTATCAGGTGAAGCACCAGGGTCTTACATCGGAGTTTATTAAACATAATGTTGAATCACTAAAGCTATGTAAATGGTTAGAAGACACAAAAGTCAGACAAACTATACATGGTAACATTTCAGAAGGTTCAATAAAGTAATAAAATTAATACAATAACAGGAGCTTCCTTTAGCTTTAGGCAGATGTGGGAAAAATGCTGCAAAGTAAGAATGCTTTCAAAAATTGTTATTAGTTTCAATAAGTGTTATTAGTTTTTTTTTGGTGAATTAAAGAGAAATCTAAATCAAATCAATATTTGGTGTGACCACCCTTTGAATTCAAAACAGCATAAACTCAGGGATTTTGTAGGAATATAGTCAGGTGTATTGAAGAAACACAAACAGGCAACGTTAACAGCTGTAGACGCAGTGGTTAGCCGAGGGAACCTCGTGCAGCAGATGAAAGACACATCATGCTTAATTCAAATCAAAAGCTGAAGATGTCCAGCAGTGCTGTCAGCTCAGAAATGGCAGAAATCAGTGGGACCCAGCTACACCCCTCTACTTTTGAAAGAAGTCTGGCCAGAAGTGGTCTTCATGGAATAATTATGGTCAAAAGCAATCATACCTATGATGTAGAACCACCAAACACCAGTCACACCAAGTACTGATTTGATATAGATTTATCTTTTATTAATTCACTTTGTTAATTGACAAAAAATTAACTACTAACATTTCTATTCTTGAAAGCATTCTTACTTTGCAACATTTTTCCACACCTGCCTAAAGCTTTTGCACAGCACTGTGTATAAACAATGCATTCAGAAAGTCTTCAGATTGTTTCACTTTGTTCATATTTTATTTGCATTTAGCAGATGCCCTTATCCAGAGCGACTTACAATGGGTACAATCTTACAATCCAAGCAATTGTGGGTTAAGGGTCTTGCTCAAGGACCCAACAGTGGCAGCTTGACAGAGGTGGGATTTGAACCCTGGACCTTCTGGTCCAGAGTCTACTATCTTAACCACAGTCCTTTTTTATATATTTTATGTTGAGGCATTGTGCTAACATTAAAAAAATAAAAAAAATTCCCCCATCACTCCGCACTTAATACCCCATAATGACAACGTGTCCAAAGTCCTAAGAGCACAGTGGCCTCCATAGTTCTTAAATGGAGGAAATTTGGAACAACCAGAACTCTTCATAGAGCTGGCTGCCCCACCAAACTAAGTAACTGGGGAAGAATTGGGGCCTTGGCAAGAGAGGTGACCAAGAACCCAATGGTCACTCTGGCTGAAAGATCCTGTGTGGGAAAAACTTCCAGAAGGTCAAACAGCACGCCAATCTAGGCTTTATGGTAGAACGACCAGATAGACGCCTTTCCTCAGTAAAATACGCATTTAAAAAAGCACCACTCTGGTCTGATGAAACAAAGATTTAACATTTTGGCCTCAATTCTAAGCATCATGTCTGGAAGAAACCAGGCACAGACACCCAATACCATCCCTACAGTGAAGCATGCTGTGGGGGTGTTTTTCAGCAGCTGGGACAGGGAGACAGGTCAAGGTTGAAGGAAAGCTGAATGAAGCAAAGCATAAAGATATTCTTAATGAAAACCTGATCCAGAGTGCTCAGGACCTCGGACTGGGCTGAAGGTTCACCTTCCGAAAAGACCATGGGAGCACGAGTGGCTTAGGGACAACTGTGAATGTCTTTGAACAGCCCAGCCAAAGCCCTGACTTGAACCCAATCACACATCTCTGGAGAAACCTGAGAATGGCTGACCACTGACGGGCCCCATCCAGCCTGATAGAGATTGAGAGGATCTGCACAGAAAAATGGCAGAAAATCCCCAAATCCTGGTACGGAAACATGGTGGCATCATACCCAAGAGACTGGAGGCTGTAATCGCTTCCAAAGGTGCATGGAGTAAAGGGTCTGAAACCTTGTGTCAATGCAATATTAGTTTTTCCTTTTCAATAAACTTGCAAAAATATATATTGTTTTCACTTTGGCATTATGGCTTATTCAGTGCAGATCGATGGGGGGAAGAAAATAGATTTTTTCCCCCAACATAAAACATGAAAAAAGTGAAAGGGTCTGATAACTTTGCAAATGCAATTTATATCAATCTTAAACATATGTATAATTTTAGGATAACATTGTAACACAGTAATGTATGTACCATGAAATGTACCAACTTTCCAGCTTGATTATCTGATTTAACACCCTCTATGGTACGGTGTTGCCTTGAGGCAACATGAACTTTTTGACCGTGTAAGAAAAAAAGTAGGCATTTTTAGGATTGGACCATACCACTTTAAGAATCTCCTAACCCTTGAGAAACCAATGACAATGCAGATTGGTGGTCACGTGCTCTACAGGAAGAGCTTTGGAGTCCTCTTACAGCCCATGCGGCCACATTTAAGATCACTGCGTTTCCTCTGTTTGAAAGTGTATTTTTCGCAAGTTTTCATCGACCAAATTTCTTCCAAAAAATCCTAACTTAATTCACTGGTGAGTAGAGAAGTATTTTCAATCATTTAAAGAAAACTATAAACATGCATTATTTAGTAAATAACAAAAAAAGTGAATGTTGCCCTGAGGCAACACTGTACCATTACGGAATCATTTTTGACGCTGCTGGCCATAATGGTTCAAGTAAAAAGTGCATGAAATATGTAAGAAAGAATGATCGATCCATGTATCGATGCATCGACCCAAACAGCAAACGATCCAATGCATCGATGTAATGCATCAACGTGATCGATGCATGCATGTTTTGCATGCCTGTTCAAAACGGTGTAATGATTCCTCTCTGTGCAGAAGGTGGCACCATTTTGCAGTCCGCCATTTTGCAAGCCATTGCTTGGCCATAGCACAAGCATTTATTTGGCGGACTGCAAAATGGTGCCACCTTCTGCACAGAGAGGAATCATTACACCGTTTTGAACAGGCATGCAAAACATGCATGCATTGCATTCCCGATTTTCAAACGTTGTGATGCACGCGAGCCATCAACCAGTTGGCATTTTAATTTTACTTGTGTTAAGAATATGCAAGTAGTTTTTGGCTACTGTGATACATCTTGTGATTTACACCCCTAATACTAATCCAAAATGCATTTGTGTAATATTTGATGTGTTACAGGGAATGAATCCGAATTTCTTTTATGGGAGGGCTAAAACTTACAAGGCACAGGTTGCTGTGCCACCAGATGACAGTGAGGATGAGGCTGGTGAGATGTATAGTGATGCTGAGGAAGAGGTGGTGGTGGAACCCCTGCAGGGAGAGAGTGAAGATGAGAGTGAGGATGAAGATGAGGTGACTTCAGGAGTAGACGGTCCTCAGGAAGGTAAGCATGGGGATGGAAGTAACATAGTAGATTGGTTCAGAGTAGGATGAAGGAATTAGTACTGACTATTTCATGATAAAAATATAAATAAGCACTTAGATATTTAATATTACATATGAATTAACATTTTCCCTATTATGTTATTCATAGAGCCATATCAAAGAGAAAAAAATTTGAAATGGAGAACCCGTAGAACGATCCTTCCAGTACCACAATGGAAAGGCACACTACCCAAGGCTACACATGTGAAACACCCTGTCCAATACTTTCGAGGCCTTCTCTCAAAAAGCTGCATTCAGAACATGGTTGAGCAAACCAATCTGTACGCAATTCAGCTGGATCCAGATAAACCACTGAAAGTTACTGCTGCAGAAATGGAGCAGTTTTTCGGGATATGTTTTTACATGTCCATTTTTGGGCTACCAGGAACCAGAATGTACTGGAAGTCTGCTACAAGGGTGGACTGTGTGGCTGATACCATGTCCATGCACCGCTGGGAGGCCATCAAACGCTATCTGCACTTCTCTGACAATTCAATCCAGCCTCCTGTTGGAGACCCTGCATTTGACAAACTGTACAAGGTACGCCCGCTTCTTACATCCCTTTTGGAGAAGTTCACTGAGATTCCAATGGAGGAGAATTTGTGTGTTGACGAGCAGATAGTTCCTTTCAAAGGGAAGCATCCTCTGAAGCAATATAACCCAAAGAAACCTAAACGCTGGGGGTACAAGGTGTTTGTACTCTCTGACAGCAGGGGCCTCGTGTACAACTTTGAGATATACACAGGGAAAATCTCCCCGTGCGATGGCCTCCCTGACATTGGAGCAAGTGGCAACATTGTGCTGTCCTTGACCAGCATCATCCCTGGCAACATGTCGCACAAGTTGTACTGTGACAACTGGTTCACCAGTGTGGATCTACAGGTGATCGAGGCGAAGCGCAAAATTCACTGTGTGGGCACAGTCCGAGCAAACCGCCTGCCAGGGGTTAACTTCGCCACAGACAGTGAATTGAAGAAGAGAGGCAGAGGAGCTTTTGAGGAGAGGGAGACCTTGGTCAATGGGGTCAGCCTTAGAGCAGTGAAGTGGTTTGACAACAGGCCAGTCACTCTCCTCTCCTCATTTGCCTCAGCAAACCCAACCACTGCTGTTCAAAGGTGGGACAAGAAAACGAAGACCACAGTTGAGGTGAAATGTCCAAGCATCGTGACCATATACAACAAAGGAATGGGGGGAGTTGACCTTCTCGACTCCCTTATCGCCCTGTACCGCACAAAAATCAGGTCCAGAAAGTGGTATCACAGGCTTGTGTTCCATATGCTGGATTTGACAGTTGTTGAGGCCTGGCTCCTTTACCGGAGGGACTGCAGAGACTGTGATATCCTCCTGAAGGACGTGTTGAGCTTGGCAGACTTCAAGGCAGAGGTGGCAAGTTGTCTGTGTGTGGAGGGAAAGGCTACCTTAAAGAGAAAGGGGAGACCATCACAAGAACCACCAGCAAAGAAACCGAAGAAATCGCCAGCAAATGCACAGCCATGTGGCGTCATCCGCCATGACCAGACAGGTCACTGGCCTATTTGGGTACAAAAGAAAGGAAGATGTAAATTTACCAACTGCTCAGGCATTGTGAAAGTGCAGTGCCAAAAATGCCAAATTTACCTGTGCTTCACTGCCGACAGGAATTGTTTCCTGAACTTTCACGAAAATTGAACCCTTTTTTTGATGTACTACAATGTACTACAGTTTTTAATGTGTAGCACATGATGCAAATAAAAGTTTTGTGATGTTATACATGGCTTAACCAGTTACTTTCTGCCAGTTTTGATCAATAGATATCTTACTGTTCCGTAATGGTAGAATGTTGCCTGAGGGTAACGACTCATTTGTAAATGCTTTCTAAACAAGAATGAAATTTATTTTATGTCAGGCACCACAAAAATATCAAACAGCAAACGATCCAATGCATCGATGTGACGCATCAACGTGATCAATGCATGCATGTTTTGCATGCCTGTTCAAAACGGTGTATGATCCCTCTCTGTGCAGAAGGTGGCGCCATTTGGCAGTCCACCAAATAAATGCTTGTGCTATGACCAAGCAATGCACGAGCCATCAACCAGTTGGCATTTTAATTTTACTTGTGTTAGGAATATGCAAGTAGTTTTTGGCTACTGTATTTGCGCTTGTTTTTTGTTCCACGATGGTACAGTGTTGCCTTGAGGCAACAAATTTTTAAAACTTTAATGAAATTTATTAAAAAAAAAATTTTTTTTTATTTTGTTATAAGAGTCCATTTTAAGCCAGAAAAACAATACAAACATTTTTTTTTCCATTGGGATCATAATGCGTACCATACAGATGCTGATGTACAATTTCCACCTTTTTATTGCCCATTTAAATTTCTAAAAATGTAGTTACATGGAATTCCAGTATCACAGTGTAGTTCAGATTAATTGAATGCATTACTTTGGGCAGATGATCAGTGGTGCTGAGTTTTTGCCTCCATCGTTATTGCATGGACAGAAGTATGGATAGAGTTTCTCAGTAAAAGATTGACCAGTGTAAGAGTAGATATGAGATCTGTTCTCCACATCATAAAAGGAGACCAAACCCTCCTCATAATCCACAAAAACTCCCACCTTCTCCACCTTCTGTTTCAGGCTGAGGGGAACAGAAGGATCATCCCAAGCTCTGTACTCTATCCCATTAATCAGAGCCACAGTCCAGAATCCATCCTGAGGACATGCTGTAATGTCCCCCTTCCTGTTAATGGACTCTCTGACCACTCCTAAATCCCAATCGTTCTTCCCACTGACCTGAACCTCATAGTAAAATCTCCCTGAGGAGAAACCCTGCTTTCCCAGGACAACAACGCATTCAAACCTGTTTGGCGTATCAAGAATATTGTGTCTTTTGTTTCCATGTTTCACTTGTTTTCCATCTTCAGACAGGATGAGATTAGGATGAGCTGTATCAGGATCCAGGGTCACATCCACTAAAAATAACACAGTAATAAATAAAATCATCATCCAGTGCATTAGTAAAGATTTGTAGTATAACTGTATATATATAAAACTCTCTGGACTAGGTGTATGGATGTGGTTTAACTTTAGCATGCTCTCACAATGCATCTGAAATTCATTTTCAGTTTAAGTCTGTATCTAATTAATCAAACTATGCCTTGTACCATCTACTAACTGCAATAGACTTTAAGCTAATGGATTAAAAGCAGCTATAAAGCAATGGAAAATCTGAAACTCAGAATGCAGAAGCCTCTGGCAAGGTGAAACAGAGCCACAGATGACCAGAAGGTACTGGAACTTGGTGGGGCTAACTGTATGCTCTTGTTGGAGTAGGATGTGTGCTGGGGACCGCTCCAATATTTTATTACATTAACACAAGTTGGTTTAACTTGTTCTTCGTTTATCTGTTCATTTCCTGACGAAAGATCATCACAGCTCTGTCATTATGCTGAATTACCCAGATTATTGGAGACTTGCAGAACTGGTTTTAGGTAGGGACTGGTTTTATTCATATTTGTTTCAAGCTAACTGGTTTCCCTGATTCTCCAGTCACAAAGGAATCAGGTGGCACCTTGTTATTTCATTCAATTTAAATAAATTAATGGTAAAGCCATAATCTGCTACATCCCCCTGCTTAAAACAATTTTTTTCAAGTATCTACAAATTCAAACCTATTTGAAATAGGCATTCTTGGGCTTTCTTCAGCTAGCTCCTAAAACACACATATGATATCCTCTCTATTGAAGTTACTTCCATAGCCTCCATTTCCAAATTTTCATGGCTTACTTTTCTCCTTGATCTCCCTCCTGCCCTCCCTGCTAGATAGATATAGGAGATGGACCTACAGGTAACTTTCGAGGAAGGGAACTGGGATAGAATATTTCGGTGGAGTTATTTTTCTTCGATCTCTGTTTGCCATAGCATAATTAGGCTGAAATTAGTAAAACAAATACACTGGACTAAGAACAAGTTAGCTGAAATCCATCCAGATAGGCCCTACATATGATCACTGGGTGGCTGAGGTAGTCCTGTTTGGAGAAAAAAAAACTAGACTGTTAGGTTTATCTGTCGTTTAACTTTCTCGTCCATTTCACAGGGTGTTTAAGGGTAATTCTGCTCCATTCCACCATGCTGGACTTATCGATTCATGTCTCCGTTTCAGCATGTAGAAGTTCCTAATTTATATCTGTGTCCAAGAAACTGACTCAATCAGTCAATGTGGGTCACATGTTCAGTCCTGTTCTGTGTGCATTTCATGTTCTGATACTGTCTGTTTGTCTATTTCTGTGTGTTTCACCTTGCCAGAGGCTTCTACCTTGCAAATGTCAGAGTGCCCAGGGGTGCCCCCATATTATGACAGGTAACAGTTGTATTACAACTGGTAATTGGAAATATCATATTTAAAGTTTAATTTTCAGCATCTTTAAAGCTTGCTCATGTATCTGTATAACTATTAACACAAATTATTAGCTGATATAATAATAATAATAATAATAATAATAATAATAATGAGTTACATATTGTAGTGCACATTCAATATGAGAGAAAGACAGAAACCAGACTGTACCTGCATACGTCTGAATCATCTTTAGGTCTGTAAAGACTAATTACAACAAAAATATTATTAGTTTTTAAATAAATAACTGTAAACTAATCCATGACTGATATAACTAACATTATTAAGAGATATAACAAAAAACATTTCATTCTTATTATACATTCTCTAAGATCTGGCATTCTTAGACATATGATAATAAGCTTAATAATAAATATGACATTTCCTTACCTGTTTCTCTTAGCTTCTCATTCAGTGTTTTACTGAGTTTCTCATTGATGGTCCTTTGGAGCTGAGACAGAGCTTTCCTCACATTATCAATGTTCACTTTGGTGTTAATACTGATCTCAGACCAGCTCTTGGTTTGTGGAAGGTTGCACATGGATAAGTATATCTACAATAGAGCCGCAGAAAGTAGAAATCTCTCAGCATGGCGAGTGTTTTTCTGTTCTTTGATGATCTGCAGTGAGTTGAGAGAGGAACACTGACCTGTAGGGGATGCAGATGGTTCTCAGTGTGGGAAAGCTGCTCCAGTTCAACAGCTCTTCTCTTCAACATCACAATCTCCTGCTCCAGCTCCTTAATCAATCCTTCAGCCTGCTTATCTGCTGCTTTCTGTTTCTCCTCCATCATCTTGAGCAGCTCGACTTGACTTCTCTCAATGGAGCGAATCAGAGCAGTGAAGACTTCAACAATGTCTGATTTATCTTTCTCTGTGCTTTTCTAAATGAGGAAGACATTTTCACTTTCAACATGTAATAACGAAGAACAATGTATAATGGACGTTTGTCCTACACTATCCAACACAAGCTCATCAGATCTGTGAGTGAAATGTACCCATTAGCATGCAATACCTCCACGAGCACGAATACCAGCTGCATTTCAATTTGGCCTGGACTGGACAAGTTTCTCTATGTAGGTCACATCAATGTTCAACTGCTCGCATCAGAGAATTGTGCAGTTTGGCCAGATTTTGTCTTCATGAGGATTCACAAATAAGGATTATGCGGGTCAGTCTCGATATGCGACTGCTCCCGAATGTTCATCATTGCCAATCAGTCACAATTGTAGCCCTGTGAATGCAAGAATTGTCCTCTTGGAATACAGGGAACGGAATGTTATGTTCCTCTGTAAGATAATGAGCATAAGGCAAAACTTGGTTGATCCAGCAGCTCAACGTAGGCATTGTGGTCCAAATTTACTGTCACCTCAACCAAAGGAAACATGCCAGCGGTTCCCGTCCATCAGTTTTATCTTTCAGCCACAATTCTGATGAGAATTTTCTGTAGACTGGAATTTTTGCCACTGCTGGTAGACCCATATGACCATATGTTTCGATACACTTTTTTTAATTCAGCTACTTCCTTCACACTACAGCATTTGGCACACCAAAATGCAGTCACTCCCTCTTGCCAATCATTAACATCAGCTCTGCAACCCATCTTCCACACATCAAATGAGACATTCACTGCACTGTACCACCTCTTCTCAATCTATGAATCCCGTCACACACCCCACAAGTATTTATAGGTCGATCGTCCTCATGCAATGCCATCTGCAAGACCCTGACCACCTTAAACACGCAAGGTTTAACTTTTTTTTTGTGCAGGGAGTTTATAAACTGAAGATTGTATCCAAGGGTGACATATTGGGCCAGTAGTTAGCTCTGTTCCCTCAAGTCAAGTCAAGTCAGATTTATTTATATAGCGCTTTTTACAATGGAGCATTGTCTCAAAGCAACTTTACAAGTTTAGATTATCTCCTAATAACTACGTCCAATCCCAAATTGAGCGAGCCTAGGGCGACAGTGGCAAGGAAAAACTCCCTAGTTTTCTAGGAAGGGGAAACCTTGGGAGGACCAAGACTCAAAAAGGGACCCAACCTCCTTGGGCGGCGTAGATGATAAATCTAAGAGCGAACTAAAGTCATGGAGGTCAAGTTCGAATAGAATGTGAAGTTTGCCACATCGCCATTAAGTGGCCTGGGGGGTATGATGAGATAAATCTAAAGAGCGAAACTAAAGTCATGGAGAGTTCAAAGTTCGAATAGAATGTGAAGTATGCACATCGACATTAAAGTGGCCCGGTTAAGTGGCCCTGGTATGATGATAAATCTAAGAGCGAAACTAAAGTCATGGAGTCATGGTCGAATAAAATGTGAATTATGCACAGTGGAGCTCCATCAGATGTACATCATGTGTGGGGCCGGAACTGCCGGAACACAGCTCGGAGAGAAAACAGAAAATGTAATTAGTTATTGAGATCCAATATCAGAGATCCAGAAATCTCTGTGATAATTCCCACTCTGAACTCTGTCTGTGAGGAGTTTGCATGTTCTCCCTGTAGTTGTATGGGTTTCCTCTGGTGACCGCCCACATTCCAAAGATACATATTGGGTAAACTGGTGCCTCTAACTTGTGCCAGAGGGTGGGTGTGTTTGTGCACCCTGTGATGGATTGGCACCCTATCTAGGGTTGGTTCTTGTCTTCCTCCCTGTGCTACCTGTTAGGCACCAGCTCCACTTGACCCTGAGTTTGTATTAAGCTGGAATGAAAATTATTTAATGAATATATCCAATATTAACAATCACATTTCACCCACTTTTCTGAGCTCTGCTGTACATTTGTTGTTTTGGATCATCTTCAGTCGATCCCGAATCATCTGCTGCACTGCTGTCTGTGCCTTCCCCAGATCAATCTGTTTAAATATAATACAAAAAAGCCAATTTGCTTATTATACATTGTTTAAGAACATCTGAATTTCTTTAATGGCCAAATCAGCATAATTAATGCATAAGCTTTTATTAGGATATCCAAGATGATACTTATTAAATTTTCTTACCTTCCTCTCTCCATTCTCCTCCTCTATAGGAACAGTGTTGTGATTTTTGTGATCTCCTTCAGTACAGAACTGACACACACACGTCTGATCATCTACACAGAACAGCTCCAGAAGTCTATCATGTTTCTGGCACATGTAGTCCTTCAGGTTCCCCACAGGATTTATTAGTTTGTGCTTCATAAGGCCTGGAATTACTTCATGATGTTCTAGATGAGACTTGCAGTAAGATGCACTACAATTCAGACAGGATTTCAGGGCTTTCAGCTTCTCTCCAGTGCAGGCATCACAAAGAACCTCAGTTTTCTCAAGACTCCTTTTCTTCCTGAAGTTATCTGCAATCTCTCTCAGTGTTGTATTAATCTTGAGTTCAGGTCTCTTGACGAATTGCTCTTTACATAATGGACAGTAACATTTTTGGTTGTTCTTCCAGAACTCTGTAATGCAGCTCTTGCAGAAATTATGCCCACATGATGTGGTGACTGGACCAGTGAACACATCCAGACAGATAGAGCACAGCAGCTGCTCCTCAGATATGAGGCTTCCAGATTCAACTGTGTTAAATAGATTAAGAACATTTCAAAATTGTTTTTTTTCTACATATGTTTGACATTACACCTTTTTAAGATAACCAATATCAAATAGAAATCAATAAAAAAAATTACATGAAAACTGACTTTCTATTCATAATCCTCTAATCCTCAGATCATTGATACTATTTACATTTATGTCATTTAGTAGACGCCCTTATCCAGTCGATACAGTCTTACAATTCAAGCAATTGTGGGTTAAGGGCCTTGCTCAAGGACCCAACAGTGGCAGCTAGGCAGAGATGAGATTTGAACCCTGGACCTTCTGGTCCATAGTCCAATACCTTAACCACTAGGCCACCACAATCCCATAATATGATACTGAAGCTACTCCCATTTACAGAAATAAAAACATTAATAATGTAAAAGAATGCACTTGCTAGATATTAATGTGACATAGCTAGTCATTGAAGACTTTATTAGGAACACGATACTAATACTGGGTAGATCCACCTTTTGTCGCCAACATAGCCTCAGTACTTTGTGGCATGGATTCCAAAAGATGTTGGAGAAAGTCATTTGAGATTCTGCTCCATGACTGCAGATTTTCATGCTGCAAATCTCCCATTCTACCATATCCCATTCTACCATATCTGGTGCCTGGAAAGGACACTGGCCATTCTCCATTGACCTCTCTCATCAAAAACACATTTCTGTCTGCAGAACAGCTGCTCACTGGGTGTTTTTTTAAACCATTGAGTAAACTCTAGAGACTGCTGTGTGTGAGAAGATCAGCAGTTACAGAAATACTAAAAACAGCCCATCTTACACCAACAAACATGCCAAGATCAAAATCAGTGAGATCACATTTTCCCCTTCTGATGGTTAATGTGAACATTGCTACCTGAAGCTGCTGATCTGTATCTATCCGACTTTATGCACTGCACTTCTGACACGTGATTTGCTGGTTAGATGCATTAATGTATAGGTGTTCCTAATAAAAAGCTCACTGAGTGTATATTTTTAAATGATGTTTGAGATGTTCTATAAAACACCAAACTGATCATGTCAGAGCAAATTCACGTTACTAAACAGGGAATAGCTTGCTGTTTTAACAGAACACTAAATTAAATAACAAATTAAATAAAAGAACAACAAACAAATATAATACAGTATGAACTGTGTAACTCACAATTTGTTGCCTCCTCCAGGCTTCTTTTCATTCCTTTTCTTGATTGTGCTGATGAAGATTCGGCCATTTCTTTTGTTCTTGGTTCTGTTTAACCTTTTCTACAAGAAATCACACCATATAATAATAGTGTAATAGTGTGAGATGCAAGTTTCATGTGCCAGTGACTATAATGTAAACCCTAAAAGCCTTCAGACTTATCGTTGGAGAACAATGACCCCAAAATTACAGAGAACCCAGGGTAGAACAAAAACTCGTTACAATCAAAATCCTGATTATGGAACTGTGGCACCAGAAATTTCTCGGTGTGTGTGAGTGGGTATGGCAGGCCCTGGGATTTCTAGCACTGCCAGTAATGCCCAAGATGTGCCTGATATGTTTATTGCTTACATATTAGATTAGTGTTAATGACATTTCTGTAGTTTAATGTGGTTTAGTAATGCTCAGTATTGTTCAAGTGCATGTTCCGGTTATGGTGGGTTAACATGAGTCAGTAACGTGGCACTTACAGAACAGCAGCATCATTTTCACAGGTTTTATTTAAGCTTTATTACCACAAAGTTGTTTTGAGAGCTAAAAACATGCATATTTGGCAAAGTGTTTAATTAAGAGCAAAAGTGTGCAAATACAGAGCTGCTACATTGGCGTCATAAATGGGATCCATCATTGCAGAAGCTGAAATCAAATAAAAATTTACAGAGAAAGTTTGTGCTTTAGAGAGTCGTGCACAACACTCTCGAGCAAAATTCTAATAACTAGGACTATACTTGTCGCAGTTGATTGCATCCGTTGCTGCAGTATGCCTATTCTCCAAAACTGAGTCATCTGAGGATCTCTTTGATCGCTCATAGATGTATCATATAAATACCTGTAGAGGCATAGCTGCTTTGCAAGTGCTCCTTTCAAATCATGAAGCGCGTCGAGCATGTAGTTACAAAAATCAGGTGCATGACCACGCCCTGTGCCGCACTCCCACGCCAGTTCCAACGCGCCAAGTATAAACCTAGCTTTACATGTGCTTGTTTGCAATACTGAGATATGGCAAAAATCAAATCAAATTTAAAATATATATATATTACATCGCTCACCCCTAGTAGGCAGCAAGAGACCAATATCCCAAGTATGGTGACTACGATTCTGCTTATCGATTACGTTTCGATTCCAAAATGGTGAAAAAAAGAGCCAATTTTTTTGTTATAAAATATTTTTTTATATATATTTCAACTTCAAAAGTAATAATTTATATCACGCTTATTTCTTTCCATTTAAACATAAATCATCTCCACTGCTGAAATGGCAAACGTGGTACAAAATAAGAATTTTTACGTTCAACTTGTTACTTAAGGTAATAGGTTTAAATGGGGGGAAAAAAAGGCTTAATGTAAAAATGATTCTTTTCCTTTTGGATCACAGGCTCATCATTTCAGCAGTAGAGATTACATATGATCAGTAATAACTGAGAGAAGTTTAGTTTTGATAGCTAGCTCATAGTTTAGTACATTAAACCACACTAAGCTTGGTTCACGTTAAGCGTTTTAGACTCTCCCTCTCTAATGCAGCATTTGTCCTATTTGAGCACTAACCACGGCCCTGAATTTATCTGATGAATAAATATGTTAGTAGGAACTGATCACAGGAATAGAAATTGTGTTGTGTTGTGTTGTTTTGTTTTTTCACAGGTACCGGTTCTTGGAATTCTAGAACCAGTTCTAAATCGGACCATTTCCAACATGCTACTCCCACCAAAGTGATAGGTATGATGTGTGAGTTAAAAACAGATCAAGTGCAACAGAAAAAATTATCTTCTGTCGTAGTGGAAGAGCATGTACATTCTATTTCTGTGTTCAACAGATCTACAGTCTGCAAGCATATTTAATAGTGGTCCTGCTCGCATATAGGTTTCTAGCTTCAAATGTGTTACCGCTTCAGAAGCCCCGTTACATACAAAATCATGAAGTCAGTGAAAAGCGTTACTCACAGCAGCAGGAGAACAGTAATGGAAGGCGTGAGGACGGAGCAGAGCAACGGGCCAACGCTGCAAAAGAGCTGCTTCTTCTTCTTTGTTTTGATTTTTTTTTTCAAACGAGGTTTCAATCGGTTTCAAAGGCAACTAGCGGTTTGGTCCGATACCGCCACCAGCTGGACTGGAATATGGAACAAGGTGATATGTTTACCTGTAGATGCTTATATTCTAATGATTATAGCGTCGTACTGTCAAACCGATTCGGAGTCAAAACCGACACAAGATTTTTTTCATCATACAAGAATAAACAGAATAAAAAGAAATTTTTTTAAATAGTTTCTAACTCACTTTACATTCCTTATACATGATATACATGTGTATTAATAACTAATAGGCTATTATATTTGATATTTTGTTAAATGTAACAATGAAAAATATATACCCTAAAATTATTAATCATTTTGATTATATTATAATAATAGTCAAACTAAGGCAATGTAATATGAACAACAGCATTCATTCGATACATTTTTCTTATTAAATGTGAAAACATTTAATATTAACATTTCAATCTGCCCACAAACAAAAACGATCCTAATAGTAGCTAGGTAAAGCGAGCGAAAAGGTAACAGTGCACACTTACAATCTTAACGTCAGACATTTCAAAATGAAGCACGCTCACTGATTGGTTCCTGAATGAGAAGAGCGGGAACTTGTTTTTCCCTGTTAGCCAATCAGAGTGCAGATTTTATTTACGCCCGTAGAGAAAGGACTGATTTATGTTGTTTGGATGGATTGTTGATATTCAGTAACGACAGAACAAAAAGTACAGATTATATGCATCGGACTGGGACAAATATTTACGACTCCACCTTACTTACACCCAGACAAGACCGAGTCCAAACGAGACCATTCACTTATGGTCTCACAACAGGTGTTACACCGTATTCTGTGACCACCGTATGTTGTGACCACAGAGGGCGCATTATCTCCGTTTAGGTTCTTGAGCGCGCGCGCTCGGTTCTTCTTCACGCGCACTCCGCGTGCGTTGTGCGCAGAGTACGTAGGCTACGCCGAAGCGCTTTAGTTCTACCGCGACGCGCTTTGTTTTGTCGTTTTGAAACGTTCGGCAGGTCTAAGGCTGAGAAATGCGTTTATCTGCATCTTATGCTGTCTGTTTACTACATAAAATAAACTCTACCTGAATGTTTCGTTGAGATTATTCTACATACTTAAAGGTCAAATAATAAAATAATTTTATTTAACTTTAATTTAAATAGCAGCACCTTTCACACAGCAGCAGTTCAAAGTAAGGACATAAAATGGCGCCCAAACAATAAATATAATAATAAAAGGCAAAACCAAATTAAGGGCTTTTAAGAAACATAATTTAAAGAACCCAACAAGGGGTAATAACATGATCTTATGAGGTATGAAAAGCTATGGACATTTTAAACGACTCTTCACACCCCGGTCATTCTCTTTTTCAGCTCTTGCCATCAGGTAAGAGATACAGAGCAACGAAAACCAGGACAAACCGCCTAAAAAACACTTTCTATGCTAAAGCAATCATGGCTCTGAATTCTAGAGTGCAATAACCTTGCTTCTTGTACACAATCTGTCTGACTGTGGATTGGTGGAGCCAAACTCTTTAGAGATGGTTTTGTAACCTTTTCCAGCCTGATGATAATCAACAACTTATTTTCTGAGCTCCTCAAAAATCTATTTTGTTCATGTCATGATGCACGTCCACAAACATGTGCTGTGAAGAGCAGACGTTGATAGATCCCTGTTCTTTAAATAAAACAGGGTGCCCCCTCACACCTGATTGGCATCCCATTGATTGAAAACACCTGACTCTAATTTCAACTTCAAATGAACTGCTAATCCTAGAGGTTCACATACTTTTGCCACTCACTAATATGTAATATTGGATCATTTTCCTCAATAAATAAATGACCAAGTATAATATTTTTGTCTCATTTGTTTAACTGGGTTCACTTTATCTACTTTTAGGACTTGTGTGAAAATCTGATGATGTTTTAGGTCATATTTATCTGCATGGAGGAATGGGCCAAAATACCAGCTACAGTGCTGAGAGACAGTGGAGTCACATATTCTGATGGAGGTCGTCAGAATTGGTGACCTGCATGGTACACCACTTTAGATCATTCCAGTCATGAAATAGAGTTTCTAATGGGAAGAAGAAGTGATGGTAAGTCACCTTAAAAGATTTGGTTGAACCTGTACTGTTTAATGCTGAGAGACAGTGGAGTCACATATTCTGATGGAGGTCGTCAGAATTGGTGACCTGCATGGCACACCAGTTTAGATCACTCCAGTCATTAAATAGAGTTTCTACTGGGAAGAAGAAGTGTTGGTAAGTCACCTGAAAAGATTTGGTTGAATATTTACTGCTGAGAGACAGTGGAGTCACATATTTTGATGGAGCTTGTCAGAATCGGTCACTTACATGGCAATATCTTTCTCTTTTTTGGTGTAGATGCAATGGTGTAAGACATTCTGTTTGTAGCTGTCTTAACTGATAGCTTTTTTTACTGATGACTCCTATATTAGCGCATATATTTTCCGTTTATCCTCATGTAACAGGAAGGACTGCTCATATTTCAGGTCTGAAGAAGCATCAAATGACACCATACTTCAATCATACTTGGCTACCTGTGGTTTAAAAACTGTTTTTTTTATCATCTAATTTGATGAACAAGTATTCTCATTGCCTTTATTTTTAATTTCAAGCATTACCCCTTGTTGGGTTCTTTAAATTATATTTCTTAAAAGGCCTTAATTTGGTTTTGCTTTTTATTATTTTATTTATTGTTTGGGCGCCATTTTATGTCCTTACTTTGAACTGCTGCTGTGTGAAAGGTGCTGCTATTTAAATTAAAGTTAAATAAAATTATTTTATTATTTGACCTTTAAGTATGTAGAATAATCTCAACGAAACATTCAGGTAGAGTTTATTTTATGTAGTAAACAGACAGCATAAGATGCAGATAAACGCATTTCTCAGCCTTAGATCTGCCAAACGTTTCAAAACGACAAAACAAAGCGCGTCGCGGTAGAACTAAAGCGCTTCGGCGTAGCCTACGTACTCTGCGCACAACGCACGCGGAGTGCGCGTGAAGAAGAACCGAGCGCGCGCGCTCAAGGAGATAATGCGCCCTCTGTGGTCACAACATACGGTGGTCACAGAATACGGTGTAACACCGGACTCGAGTAGTTAATTAAACACTAATTAATTAATCTTGTTGTTTTCAATAACGATAAGAGAAATGTAAAGCAGGTTTCACCTGAGTCCATTTGCAATATATCACGTAAATTCAATCTTATTTGGTTTCCCGTAAGCTATGACGCTTGTGTAAAAAACTACAACACAATAGTTTTGAAGCAGTATACTTTGCTGGATTCGTTTTCCCCCTCTTTCCTGTGACCAGTGAGGTCCGAAGGTTGCTTCTGCACCAAACCCGCACAAAAGATTTGAACCAACGCTGTTTCTAAAATAAAAACATCCAGTAATGATATCACTTTCTGTTACATTAACGTTAAGATAACAATATCTATTAATTCATCATTTGCATTTGGCCATATTAGCCTACTATAAAACATAATAGGTGAAGATGTCTGGTTTAATTTTCATACCATTTCACAGACTTTATAAAACGATATTCAAAACAAGAGACATGATTTTTAATATTGACTTTGTTACATGGAAAAAAACTGCTGCAAAAGCGTCTAGGGCACAGTGCATTACTTGGTTTGGCCAGGAGATTCCGCCACTGCGCAGCATGTTGCAGGAAAGCTTCATTGCTTCCGAACACTTTGTTTTGCCATTACTATACCTGAATGACAACAGCAATGAACAAGGGCAATAGGCTTACAAACCAAATTTAGATCAGAAACAGAATCTCGAACCAGGAACTACAGCAGTGTAAAAAGGCCAGACAATCACATGCTTAGAGAGGAGGGCTGAAATACTCTCAGCACAGCAGGCTGTAATTAAACAAAATGCTATGAATGCTGAGAAAGTATCAAAGAGGAACGATGTAGCTCACCACGACACAAATACTGTAACCAGTCGACTTGTTAACATCTTGCTGAGCCATTAGAGGTTAATAATATAAATTTATATAGCTTTATTCATCATTAATTATTCAGTACAGATGAAAAAAATCTCCATTTACAGAAACTTAATTTACCTAAACTGACAGAGATACGAAAAGAATGATTAAATTGTACTCTTACAAGTAATTAATGGTAACATCAGGTGTAGCACAGGGTCTTACATCAGAGTTTATTAAACATTTTGTTGAGTCAATGAAATGATTTAAATTATTATAACAAAACACAAAAGTCAACCAACTATGCAAGGCAACATTTCAGAAAAATCTATAAAATTCATTTAGTCGTTTACTTCGGGCAGATGATCAGTGGTGCTGAGTTTTTACCTTCATAATTTAAACATGGACTAAAGAATGGATAGAGTTTCTCAGTGAAAGACTGATCAGTGTAAGAGTAGATATGAGATCTGTTCTCCACATTATAAAAGCAGACCAAACCCTCCTCATAATCCACAAACACTCCCACCTTCCCCACCTTCTGTATCAGGCTGAGGGGAACGGGGGAATCAGCAAGAGCTTTGTAGTCAGTCCCATTCCTAAGAACCACAACCCAGAATCCATCCTGAGGACGTGCTGTAATGCTCCCCTTCCTGTTAATGGACTCACTGACCACTCCTAAATCCCACTCAGTCTTCCCCCTGACCTGAACCTCATAGTAAAATCTCCCTGAGGAGAAACCCTGTTTTGTCAGGACATTTACACACCTATCAAACCTTTTTGGTGTAGCAGGGAGATTCTGTTGTTTGTCTCCATGTTTCACTTGTTTTCTATCTTCAGACAGAATGAGATTAGGATGAGCTGTATCAGGATCCAGAGTCACTTTCACTAAAAATAACACACAGTGACAAACAAAATCATCATCCAGTGCATTAATAAAGATTTGTAGTTGGATTTGCAGTATAACTGTACATATATAAAACTCCCTGGGCTAGATTTATGTATGTGGTTGAACTTTAATATGCTCTCACAATGCATTTTAAATTAGCTTTCAGTTTAATAAGCAAATAATTATTCAAACTGTGCCTGGTATCATCTACTAACTGCACTATACTTTAAGCTCTTATTACAAGGCATGCAGTTCCACAGCCTGACACTAGAGGCCCATGCTGGCGTGGAAGACATGGAAGTATTAGGACTACAAGCCCTAGCGCGCATGCGCTGAGAGTGGTGCCCTCTCGTCATACCTTTGGTATTTTGTAGCTCTCCGGTGTGAGGTATTGAGGGAAAAATTGTAACATAATTCTTTTTTAGACGGGAGATGGTAGGGCTTTGCCCAATGTAATAGGGATTGTTAGGGTCAGCTTCCGGTGTGACTGGCTCCTTATTTTCGTCACGATTTAAGCATTTATACCTCTTAGTTACATGAGCTCCGCTTGCCGCTGTGACGCGAGCTTCCACTTTGATTCACAAATTGTCCACTGTATTGACTCATTATTCGAGAGCTTGCACGAGCAAACATATTTCTTTGTTACATTGTGTGTTGCTTTTTGTTCCCGCCATTGCGGGAGCCTCTGCTTTGATTCACAGATCGTTCACTGGTCTCGACTCAATATTCTAGAGCTTGCACGAGTGAACGCCTGCTTTCCGTCTTTGTTGAACGAAGGTTCATCTATCTGTTTAGCGATATCCGTTGTTTGAGTCCGTTACCTAACGGCTCCTTTGTTTGGCATTTGTAAGCCATTACCTACTTTGTCTTACCATGGTTTCCGGTTAGTACAGGGGTAGCACATTGGTCTGGTAGTTAAGCAATCCGAGTTAAATGCCTGCCACATATTATTAGCGTTTATTGAAAAGTAGAAATATATAGATTTTCTGTTATTTCCTGACCACATATCCTTTCTTACCTAATACGACCAGCTACCTGCACTTAGGTCCTACTTACATTCACTACTGTGAACACTAACAACTCAAGGGTTAAAAGCAGATGAAAAGATCAGCATCTGCTGAGCACAGTACCCTGAGGGCCTATAGATTTGAAGCAGGTCACACATTTAAAAATGTGCCAGTCCATTTAACGCTTTGTATGTAAGAAGAAATAGCTTAAAATTTATACAGAATCTGCCATGTTCCACCATGCTGGACTTAATGATTCATGTCTTTGTTTCAAAATATAGGAGGTCTTTGTACTTGGTTGATTTAATAAATAATAGTGAGTAACATTCAATATGAGAGTAAGACAGCAGGCACACTGTACCTGCAAACTGCTGAATCCTCTTTAGCTCTGTGGAAACTAATTACAATAAAAATATTATTAGTTTTTTAAAGAGATCATTATAATCTAATCCAGAACTGATATAAACCTATAATATTAACAGACATAACACATATGTATAATAATGTATGTATTTCTTCATTCTTATTATACAGTCTCTAAAAACTGACTCATTACCTTAGAAACATTAACGATTAACATATTAAAAATATAATACTTTAATATTTAGATTTGATCCTTTTTAGGATAATATTTAATTGTATTTAAGATATTAAATATGAATGTCTCTTACCTGTTAAACTAAATTTCTCATTTATTGTTTTACTGAGCTCCTCAGTGAGAGTTCTCTGCAGCTGAGACAGAGATTTCCTTACAGTTTCAGCACTCAGTTCTGTATTAGTACTGATCTCAGACCAGGTCTTCGTTTGTGGAAGGTAGCACATGGATGAGTAAATCTAGAATAGAACAGCAGAAAGTAGTAATCTCTCAGCATGGTGAGTGTTGTTCTGTTCTTTGATGATCTGCAGTGGGCTGAGAGAGGAACACTAACCTGTAGGAGGTGCAGATGATCCTCAGTGTGGGAGAGCTGTTCTAGCTCAGCGGCTCTTATTTTTAGCCCAGTAATTTGCTGCTCCAGCTCTTTAATAAATCCTTCAGTCTGCTTCTCTGCTTCTTTCTGTTTCTCCTCCATTAACTTCAACAACTCAAACTGACTTCTCTCAATTGAGCGAATCAGAGCAGTGAAGACTTCAGTACTGTCTGATTTCTCTTTCTCTGTGCTTTTCTAAAGAGGAAGATGTTTTCACTCTCAGCATAAAACAATGGCAAAAGAGGCACTCTGATTGATCCTAGAATATCAAATTTCTGCGCACACATTGCATCTACTGCATCTATTGTATCGGGTTTCACCCACTTTTCTGAGCTCTGCTGAGCATTTGATCTCTTGAATTTTCTTCTGTCTGTCTCGGATCATCTGCTGCACCACCGTATGTGTCTTCCCCAGATTCATCTGTGTACAGAACAAATTACAGATTGACTGCATCTCATTTTAATGACCAAATATATATATAACAAGAGCAGCTCCCACAGTTTCATTGACCACCACCCAGACACAGCTGGCACTTTCACTACACACCCCGGACCATTTCCAGTTCCATAACAGAAGGAAATTTGTCGTCACAGTGGCCATTACGTGTCCTGCCATTGACAGCCAGCCATCATCATCTTTGTTTGCAGTTCTGTCTTGAACAAGAAACCTGGACTGCTATCGACTGAATCCATATAGTTTTTAGTAACGAATCCAGGTTCTTTTTGAGATCTGATGACAGTCAGGTTTGAATATGGAGGCCTTGTGGTGAATGCTTCAATCCTGCCTTTGTTGTGGGGAGCAATGGCATACAATAGTCCATCCATGATACCCATAGCATGCCATAGCATACCAATAGTCCATGATACGATTGACACTAACAGATCAGCCATATGTGCAGGACATCCTACAGCCACATGTGTTGCCTCTCATGGCAGGGCTTCCAACTGGCATCTTTCAGCAGGATAATGCTCACCCACACACAGCAAGGGTTTCCGAGGATTTGTCTCCACCAGATTGCAACACCTCCTTGGCCTGCTTCTCGGAGCAACATTTATCAGACCAGCTGGTACACCAGCTTTGGCAAACAACGGATCTACAGGCCCAGCTCTGGGCAAATGTGTCATTGGAGGCATATCTAGTAGTCAACAATCCCTGATTGACAGAAGTCAGACTGAGCTGCTGGTGCATCAAAGTTAGTGCATCAAAGTTGTTATAAATTATATTACATTAATTATGATCATCAGTATTTCTCACCTTCTTCTCTCTACTCGCCTCCTCTATGGGAACAGTGCTGTGAGTTTTATGGTCTGTCTCAGTGCAGAACTGACACACACAGGTCTGATCATCTCTACAGAACAGCTCCAGAGGTCTCTCATGCTTCTGGCACATGTAGTCCTCAAGATTAATCACAGGAATTATTAGTTTGTGCTTCTTAAGGCTTGTAATTACATTATGAGGCTCTAGATGAGACTTGCAGTAAGATGCACTACAATTCAGACAGGATTTCAGGGCTTTCTGCTTCTCTCCAGTGCAGGCATCACAAAGAACCTCAGCTTTATCAAGACTCATTTTCTTCTTGAAGTTATTGGCAATCTCTCTCAGTGTCGTATTAATCTTGAGTTCAGGTCTGTTGACAAATTTCTCTACACATAATGGACAATAACAGTATTGGCTGTTCTTCCAGCACTGTGTAATGCAGCTCTTACAGAACTGATGTCCACATGGTATGGTGACTGGATCAGTGAACACATCGAAACAGAGAGAGCACTGCAGCTGCTTCTCCGACATGAGGCTCCCAGAATTGTCAACTGTGATTGAAAGATAGAGGGGAAAAGGATTTCAAAAATATTGTTTTCTGCAACATGTATAAACGATTTTGACATTACACATGTATATACCGTATTTTTCGGACCATAAGGTGCACTTAAAATCCTTAATTTTCTAAAAAATCGACAGTGCGCCTTAAAATGCGGTGCATCTAATGTATGAATTAATTCTGGTTGAGCCTTCTGACCTAGAACCGATTGTAGATGGTACACGGCGCTCATAAATCTGTCAAAATGTTTTAGCACGGTCTTGGTAGGTTACGAAGCTTACAGCAACCGTAGTCAGGAAACATCGCAGAATAATACGGTATATGCTTCAGCATTAGGGTACGTGCATTCATTCATTTATTTCCGAAGCAGATTTCAAACCCAACGCTATCAGTCACGCAGTACAACATGAAAATAGAGCAGCTGCGAGAGAATTCAACATTAACGAATCAATGGTACGGAAGTGGAGGAAGCAAGAAGATGCCCTGCGCCAGGTAAAGACCAAACTGAGCTTCCGACGGAACTTAAGAGTTTTGTTTCATTTAATGCGTCTTATAACCCGGTGCACTTTATGTATGAAAATAGATCCGTTAGCAGCCGATCGTTGATATTGTGTCTTATAATCCGGTGCGCTTTATGGTCCGGAAAATACGGTACAAGCTGTGGAACTTACGTTAAACATGGATTACAAGAAAATGTGTTTTCTGCTCCTGGGTTTAGACATTTAGTGAGCATTCTGAGACTTTTTAAAATGTCTTCTGTCTAAAAAAACAACAAACTATGGACAAATAGCATCAATAAACTATGGCTCACAGTGTCAGAGCACAATCAAATCTTACAGTATTAACCCTACTGATCTGATTTAATCTATTTTGGCCAATTGTTCGTGTCATCTGTCTGACAGAAGAGTCTGTCTTTACGTGAAGCAGAGTTCGCATAATGGCGGCGAGCCGAGCTCATGGAACAAAGGGGAGTTAACAATACAGCACTTGCAACTTATTATTTTAGTAAAACAATAAAGGTACTAAAAGTTAAAGACAGCCCTAAACAAAACACAAAAATATTTTTCATTATTTTGTTATATTCATTCATTCATTCATTCATTCATTTTCTTATAAACCGGTCCCTAGCTGGTGACACAGGGCGCAAAGGCAGGATCAGTCTTAGACAGGGTGCCAATATATTAGAGGACACACGCACTCATAGACACATGCACATACTAAGGGCATTTTTTATTGGATGATTAGGGCACTAATCATCTAATAAAATAATTTAATAGGTGAAAACACCTAATGGAAAGGGCACTTTAAATTTCAATTGTGATGTTTTAATAGTGCCTTACTTTTCATAACACAGATTCAGATATGGTCAAATTGAACCTGAATCTGATTAATGAGAAAGAATCAAAATAATAATCTACTTCTAAAACAGATAATGAAATTAATCCTTAATCTGTGACTTTCATCAAATAACATGACTTTGTTCACTGATATTTAATCAGTTATGCAGTAAATTATTAAAATAATACAGTCCACTTAACAAAATAGAGAAATATCAAAGTAAGCTATGGGTATTTCGATAATGGAGCCCATTTTGAGCAGGTATTTCTTCACTATAAGGGGTTTGTCTCTGTGCTAACCAGTTTTTAAAATTGCTTATTCCGTTTATTTCACAAACTTACAAAGTAAATATAAAGTATATAGCGGATTCTTAACATGAGTGCTACACTCAGTGTTTAAAAGAAACACACAACAACCTTTGACCTGCTGTTCAGCTTGGCTCATAAAGTTGATTCCTGATAATGAAATATATTTTCTTTGTATGAAACACTCTTACAATCATATTGTATTCCAACGTAAATACTTAAACACAATATTTACTGATGTTAGAGCATTATATCTACATCTGTCATCGTTTAATCAAGCAGTTCATCCTGATGAAATAAAGACGAATAAAATATCTGTACCTTACATATCTGAAAGTGCATACATTTATTTTGCTTTTTTGCTTTTCCAGAAGGTCAAAACTGTCTGTGTTTATAATTATTTCAGCGTTACTGAATATGCAGTAGTTAGAGTTAGTACTTACTGTACAGAGAAGAGATCTTGTTCGATGTGACCTTCGTGACTGAGCCTTTTTTACTTCCACTCTAGAACTGATAAGCACCACTTCCTTGTTCACTCTATTGGGACAGGACTTCATTTAATTGTAATGAAATTTGTGTAGAATATACTTACAGATCATAATGCATTGTGTTTAATTATAATGTGACTCTATTATTATTTTCTGTTTGCAGTTGGTGATTTATTATTGAATATTTGTTAAGCACTTGATCCTAATAGTCCTAACACTTTTAAAGATTTTCCAAACTGTGGAAGAGAAATGAGTTCATCTTAATGGTGACACAATATTTAGTGCAATTGCTACAGATCTATAGAGATCGACCCCAAACCCAGTCTCGGGCCTGTGGAGTATGCATGTATGCATCCCAATGTTGGTATTCTCCAGGTACTCCGGTTTCCTCCAACACTTCCATGACATGCGTCACTAAAGTGGTCCAGTGTGTGTGAGTGTGTGTCTAATCAGCAAATCATATGTCAGCACGTACACATGATCAAGACAAGCTGCCGAATCAAATCCAGCATCAGAATGGGGAAGGAAGTTGAGTTAAGTGACTTTGAACGTGGCATGGTTGTTGGTGCTACACAGGTTGTTCTGAGTATTTCAAAAAGTATCTGCAGGAAGAAATCTGCTGGGATTTTACCATCACTCGTAACAAGTGAGGTATGCAGAAGATAATCTGTAAATGCTCAACACACTGAACCTTGAAGCAGATGGGCTACAGGAGCAGAAGACTACTCCGGGTGACACTCCTGCCAGAACAGGCAGCTGAGGATACAATTCACATGGGTTCACCAAAACTGGACAATATAAGATTGGAAAAGAATTGCCTGGTCTGAAGTCTCGATTTCTGCTGCAAAATTCGGATGGTTGGGTCAGACCTTGGATTAAAGAACATTACAGCATGGATCCATCCTGCCTTGTAACAACATGTCAGGCTGGTGGTGGTGGTGTAAAGGCTGATACACACCAAATGCAAATGCGTTTTTTTTTTTTTCATGACAGTGAGTTTTCTCCACAGTCACCAGATCTCAATCCAGAAGAGCACCTTTGAGATGTGGTGGAATGGGAAATTCGGATCATGGATGTGCAGCTGACAAAAACCCAATACTAGCAAGGTGTACCTAATGAAGCGTATTTATAAAGCAGGTAAGGCAGCTTCTTTTCATGTGGCACCATAATATAATACCATTCAAAAAGTCCAAAAGTTCAAACCAGGCCTAACCAGTACGTAATAAACTACACTGCAATTTCATACAGTATAAACATTTATTGCAAGCGGCCTACCAATAAAAATCAGAGCCTTAAATATTAACTGTTTATTACACATGTAAGATGATAATCCTAAATATGCAATTTAAAAAAGATTCATTCCCTCCTACATATCGTTGTAGTCTTAAGTTTCCTTATTGCCATACGTTAAACTTACTGTGTAACAACCCCACATGTGAGATCTTTGATATTCCTGACCCAATCAAGTAGATTATTGTCAAAATCTTCATCCATTCTTGGCTCATTATAGATCGTGAATAGTTTTCAATAATCTTTATTTTAATGTGAGCTCACCACTAGGTCCAGTCACTGGACACTGGCAACAACTCACACAAAACATAACGAGCAATCATTAGCTCCAAAGGGCAGAGGTTCATTTCAAATGTAGCTCAGAGTATAGATTTGATTTGGTGAATCTGACTTTCAAGTGTGTCTGTCACATCTCTTATATTTTGTTGACAGCTTGGTTTAGGAAACACTGACGTCTCTTTATGAATTTTTATGACTCAAATTGCCCTCATTTATTCCCACCTCCTGTTGCGCTGGTGAGAATAAATGAGGTAGAGCAGTGTAGAGCAGAAATCCTCTATTCGATATACTGGTAAGACTGTCAGCAGAATATGAATTTTATACTGTCAAACCATAGAATTCCACTATAAAATGTGGTATTTTAATGCCCTAACCTCTATCTGAACTCCCACTGAAATTGTGATTACAGAAATAAGCTTCCATGTAAGCTCAACAGGTTGATGTCTCTGCTGGGTCGGAGCAACTGGAGATGGGGCAGGGTACTGCCAAAATGTCTTATGAGATTCTGTAGCTGATCTTGGTGGTTTGGCAGAGGGTAAAACAAGTACTGCTTCCACTGATGGAACATGATCAGTAATTGTTGAAATAACCGATGTGGAAAAAGACTTGAGTTCTTTGAGGATGCTGATTGTGAACTAATGGAATAAGGTGGAATGAATCCAGCAGCAGGTAACACAGAGCTGGCTCCTCTGTGTTTGATAATAGAGGATTTTCAGAAACACAGCAGAGATAATAATAAGCTTCTTGTCAGATTCTTGTAGTGGACTGAAGCAGGGAATCTGACAAAATGCAGTAGATGCTCATGAGAGTGCTGCTAATGATTCATGTGAACATACATCGGCTAGAGATGATCAGCATGAAACCCTGTTTGTCATACTTTTCCTCGATCAAAGATGATCATCATTTATCATTTCTGCTGTATAGATGTTTTCTAGTTAAGATCTTGCTGAGTCATCAGAGGTTAATAAAGCTTTCAGAGACTTTTATAACTTATAACTTTATTCACCATTAATTGTTCAATACTGGGGAAGACATTTCTGTGTTTACAGTCTCTTAATTTACCTAAGCTGACAGAGGTACAAAAAGAATTATTAAATTGTACTCTTACAGTTAATTGCAAGTAACTTACCATCAGGTGAAGCACCATGGTCTTACATTATGTTGAATCAAATAAATTATTTAAATTATTATAATAAGACAAAAAAGTAAAAAAATACAAGGTAACATTTCAAAAGTATCACTAAAATTCATTTAGTTTTTTGCTTTGGGCAGATGATCAGTGGTGCTGAGTTTTTACCTCCATAATTTAAACATGGACTAAAAAATGGATAGAGTTTGCCAGTGAAAGACTGACCAGTGTAAGAGTAGATATGAGATCTGTTCTCCACATCATAAAAGGAGACCAAACCCTCCTCATAATCCACAAACACTCCCACCTTCTCCACCTTCTGGTCCAGGCTGATGGGGATGGGGGGATCAGCAAGAGCTTTGTAGTCAGTCCCATTCCTCAGAACCACAGTCCAGAATCCATCCTGAGGACATGCTGTAATGCTCCCCTTCCTTTTAATGGACTCACTGACCACTCCTAAATCCCACTCTGTCTTCCCCCTGACCTGAACTTCATAGTAAAATCTCTTTGGGGAGAAACTCTGCTTTCCCAGGACATTTACACACCTATCAAACCTTTTTGGTGTATCAGGGAGATTCTGTTGTTTGTCTCCATGTTTCACTTGTTTTCCATCTTCAGACAGGATGAGATAAGGATTTGCTGTATCAGGATCCAGAGTCACATCCACTAAAAATAACACACAGTGACAAATAAAATCATCATTCAGTGCATTAATAAATATTCGTAGTTGGATTTGTTGTATAACTGTACATATATAAAACTCTCTGGGCTAGATGTATGTATGTGATTTAACTTTAATATGCTCTCACAATACATTTGAAATAAATTTTCCGTGTAATAAGTAAATAATGAATCAAACTGTGCCTGGTACCATCTACTAACTGCACGATACTTTAAGCTCAAGGTTAAAAAGCAGATGAACAGATCAGCATCTGCAGAACGCAGTGCCCATGAGGGCTTATAGATATGAAGCAGGTCATACAGGTAAAAACATGCCAGTCCATTTAGTGCCTTGTATGTGAGAAAGAATAGCTTAAAAATTATACAGAATCAAATTGGAAGCCAATGGATATTAGAAGGAACAGGAGAAATATGCTCACGGTATTTGGTCAGTGATACTATCGTTCTAGATATCGGCCTGGCTAATGTTGAACCATTAACACCTGCCTTGGTGAAAGAGGTTCTGACACAAACTTTGCACGATGGTATCTCTTGCTCAGAACTGGATTGACTGCTTTCTGACACTATTGTCATCTTACCACCAGGCAGTACTGTTATACTTGGACGAATTATTTCTTTCTTGATTATTTCTGACCAAGGCATTCTCTGATTGTCCTTCTTCATTCCCTGTAAGCCTAGTATTCCTAAAACCTGGAGATGTAACACTCTCAATCTCAAATAAAAGGGTCTTTGTGTGTCACATGTCCAACTGAAAGTGCCCCCAGCATTCCGCTCACTCAGTGTCACCACTACGTTTGCTAGTTCTAATTCTCCAGAATTTTAGAATGCAGCTGATCGCACTAATTTCCTCACAGGACATGTAAACCTCCCTCTCACCACAGCTCCTTGCAAAGTTTCATTTGCCTCGGTATGATTTTGAGTGTTTCATTGATTGCCTATCTATCTCCTTGTTTTGACTTCCATTATCGTTCTCCCAACTCCATTTCAGCTTGCCCCTCTGGTTTGTTGTTTATTCTCTCTGGCTTGGACTGTTTACTGACGCTGCATTTGTATTATGTTTTTCCACTTTCCATTTTTCTGGCTATTGGATCTGGGACTGTTCGCTGATGCTGTTTTTGGATTACATTTCTGTACGGCACCTTTTTGTGTACATATCCATGTTGTTCATCTTCCTGTGCCCTATTAAACCTGCTACTCATAGTTCTCTGCATGTGCTGCCGTATTCTGCCTAACATGTCAGAAAAATTCGCCAACCAGGAGGCAGCAGGGACTAATAGAGCAGTGGAGGCGATCACCGAGCATGGTCAGCTGCTGGGACAGGAGCAGCAGCAGCAGATTGCCTTGATGACCAAATCCATAGCTGAGGTTCAGGTTCAACAACAGCGGCTTTCTGCTTTGGTTCCCGCAATCCAGGAGCTTGCACAATGGGTGGAGAGAATGAGTATGACTCCCAGTATACAGCCCTTAGTACCGCAACCTCCCACCTCAGTCTCTCCAGCACTCACAACTGGAACTAAATCTTTTCCAATGGCCCAATCTACGTAATCTATATAATATAGCAGGCATCCTGAAGCCTGTAAGGGTTTCCTTTTGCAGTGCTCTTTATTTTTTGCCAGCCAGCCTGCCAGTTCTGACACTTCCTGCAGTGCCTTCATGATCTCGCTCCTCACAGGACGTGCCCTTGCTGGGGTGACAGCAGTATGGAATCGTCATGGTGAAGAGTTGTGGTCATATGCCTCTTTTACCAAGGCTTTTTGTGCTGTGTTTGAGCACCCTCGAGGAGGAGTAAGCAGTGGTGAGGTTCTGCTCCAGTTGGTCCAAGGGCACCATCCCACTTCTGACTTCACCCTGGAATTTTATACATTAGCAGCTGAAGAGTTGATGAAATGAAGCTGCTCTCATATCCACCTTTCGCTATGACCCCAATGATAACTTCCAATGTGAGCTAGCTTGTCATGATTTGGGCACATCTCTCGATCTCGTCAGTCTAGCCATCAGCCTAGATCAGTACCTCTCAGTACATTGCCCCTCACACTCATGACCATAAAGAGCAGACCCCTTGCCTCTCAGCTCTTCAGTAATTTAAGCTCACAGTGAGAAGGTCCCCATCAGCTTGATTCCATGCAGGAGGAGCGCTGATGTCATCAAGAGGATTTATGCTATTATTGTGGTTCTGACAAGCACCTGTTAGCTTGGTGTCCCTCACGCCCTCGCTCACGGTGTCCCAGAACTGGAAGGCTCTGGAGTAATCTCAATGCACTTTCAGGGTGAGTGTTCTTCTTGTCCTTTCACATCATCACACTTTCAAATTTGAGGCTCTGGAGCACATCCTGTCTCCATGAACGATGACAAAGTTTTTCTATTGGCTCTTCTTTAGGGGTTACAGCTCTACAGTGGCACCACTCACCTCTTTACTCAAGGGAAACCCCCAATCTCTGTCATGGACTCAACAAGCTGAACACGCTCTCAGCTTCCTGAAAACCTTGTTGTCTAGAGCTCCAATCCTGCATCATCCTGACCCTCTTCTACCATTTCTGGTGGAGGCTAATGCCTCCAAGGTGAGGGTGGGAGCAATTCTGTTACAACGACAGGGAGAGCCTAATAAATTATTCCCTATGGCCTAGTTGAGCCCAACCAAGAGAAATTACAATGTGGGCGACAAGGAGTTACTGGCCATTAAACTGGTGCTGGAGGATTGGTGCCACTGGCTTGAGTGTGCCAAATATCCCTTTGAGGTATATACAGACCATAAGAACTTTTAGAGTATTTAAAGACTGCCAAAAAGATGAACCTATGTCAGGTTCAAGATTAGTATCTCCTATCGCCAGGGTCAAAGAATGGTGAGGCTGATGTACTCTTATGTAATCATGATCTTGTAATTCGCTCCACCTCTCCAGAGCCTGTCCTCCCTGCATCCTGTTTTGTGTAGGCTATAACATGGGTGTTCAACCAGAAACTACAAGAGAAGTTACACAGTCAATCAGCACCACCACAATGTCCTGCAGACAAAAGGTTTGTTTCTCCTGCCCTAAGAGAACAGCTTATGACTTGAGCGCACTCTCCTCCTTGCACAGGTAATCTGGGAGAGAGCGAGGCTCAGCTTCTCATATCTAGAAAATACTGGTTGGAATAATTGGCAGCATGTACATTGTTTCATCGCGTCCTGTGCTACATGTGCTCAGTGTAAGGTGCCACGCACTCTCCCGGCAAGTGAAATAATGCCTCTTCCAGTGCCAGACCGCCCTTACAGTCACATAGCCATTAATTTCATCACAGATTTGTCCTGTTACCTGTCCTGTTTTGTCCAAGGTAAGACTACTATTCTCACCATTTTTGATCAATTTTCACTATCTACAAATTCAAATCTATGTGATGGAAGCATTCTTAGATTTTCCTCAACGCCCTCTTAAACATACTTAAATGATACAGTGGTGCTTGAAAGTTTGTGAACCCTTTAGAAATGTCTATATTTCTTCATAAATATGACCTAAACATCACAAAATTTTCACACAAGTCCTACAAGTAGAAAAAGAGAATCCAGTTAAACAAATGAGACAAAAATATTATTCTTGGTCATTTATTTATTAAGGAAAATGATCCAATATTACATATTAGTGAGTGGCTAAAGTATGTGAACCTCTAGGATTAGCAGTTAATTTGAAGGTGAAATTGGAGTCAGGTGTTTTCAATCAATGGGATGACAATCAGGTGTGAGTGGGCACCCTGTTTTATTTAAAGAACAGGGATCTATCAAAGTCTGCACTTCACAACACGTTTGTGGAAGTGTATCATGGCACGAACAAAGGAGATTTCTGAGGAGCTCCGAAAAAGAGTTGTTGATGCTCATCAGGCTGGAAAAGGTTAAAAAACATCTCTAAAGAGTTTGGACTATACCAATCCACAGTCAGGCAAATTGTGTACAAATGGAGGAAATTCAAGACCTTTGTTTCCCTTCCCAGGAGTGGTCGACCAACAAAGGTCACTCCAAGAGCAAGGCATTTAATAGTTGGCGAGGTCACAAAGGACCCAAGGGTAACTTCTAAGCAACTGAAGGCCTCTCTCACATTGGCTAATATTAGTGTTCATGAGTCCACCATCAGAAGAACACTGAACATCAATGGTGTACATGGCATAGTTGCAAGGAGAAAACAACTGCTCTGCAAGAAGAACATTGCTGCTCGTCTGCAGTATCCTAAAGATCACGTGGACAAGCTAGAAGATTATTGGAAGAATCTTTTGTGGACGGATGAGACCAAAAAAATTGGTTTAAAAGAAAAGCGTTATGTTTGGAGAAAGGAAACGACTCCATTCCAGCATAAAAACCTTATCCCATCTGTGAAACATGGTGGTGGTAGTATCATGGTTTGGGCCTGTTTTGCTGCATCTGGGCCAGGGTGGCCTGCCATCATTGATGGAGCAATGAATTCTGAATAATATCAGTGAATTCTACAGGAAAATGTCAGGACAACTGTCCATGAACTGAATCTCAAGAGAAGGTGGGTCATGCAGCAAGACCACGCCCCTAAGCACACAAGTCGTTCTACCAAAGAATGGTTAAAGAAGAATAAAGTTCATGTTTTGGAATGGCCAAGTCAAAGTCTTGACCTTAATCCAATCTAAATGTTGTGGAAGGACCTGAAGCGAGCAGTAAACGTGCGGAAACCCACCAACAGACCTGAAGCTGTTCTGTACTGTGGAATGGGCTAAAATTCCTCCAAGCCGGTGTGCAGGACTGATCAACAGCTACAGGAAACGTTTAGTTGCAGTTATTGCTGCACAGGGGGGTCACACCAGATACTGAAAGCAAAGGTTCACTAGTAGGTAATATTGAATCATTTTCCTCAATAAATAAATGACCAAATATACTATTTTTGTTTAATTTGTTTAACTGGGTTCTCTTTATCTACTTTGAGGACTTGTGTGAGAATCTGATGATGTTTTAGGTCATTTTCATGCAGAAATATAAAAAAACAATAGTGAGTAACATTCAATATGAAAGAAAGACAGACAGCAGACTGTACCTGCATACTGCTGAATTCTCTTCAGCTCTGTGGAAACTAATGACAAGAAAAATATTATTAATTTTTAAAAAGATAATTATAATATAATTCAGAAATGATATAAACTTATATTATTAACAGGTAACATATTAAAGGTTAACATATTCATATCATATATTATTATTAATAATATTTGTTCATATTTAATGTAATATTTAATGATATTTAAGTTATTAAATGTGAATGTCTCTCACCAGTCTCTCTTAATTTTTCATTTATTGTTATACTGAGCTCCTCAGTGAGAGTTCTCTGGAGCTGTGACAGAGATTTCCTTACAGTCTCAACACTCAGTTCGGTGTTAATACTGATCTCAGACCAGCTCTTGGTTTGTGGAACGTAGCACATGGATGAGTAAATCTACAATAGAGCAGTAGAAAGTAGAAATCTCTCAGCATGGTGAGTGTTGTTCTGTTCTTTGATGATCTGCAGTGAGCTGAGAGAGGAACACTGACCTGTAGGAGCTGCAAATGATCCTCAGTTTCGGAGAGCTGCTCTATCTCAGCGGCTCTTCTCTTCAGCATCACAATTTCCTGCTCCAGCTTTTTAATGAATCCTTCAGCCTGTTTCACTGCTTCTTTCTGTTTCTCCTCCATCAACTCGAGCAGCTCAGCCTGACATCTCTCAATGGAGCGAATCAGAGCAGTGAAGACTTCAATACTGTCTGATGTCTCTTTCTCTGTGCTTTTCTGAAATAGGCAGATGATTTCACTCTCAGCATAAAACAATGGCAAAAGTGGTAGTTTGATTTATCCTACAAAATCAAATTTTTACACAAACACTGCATCTAATATGAATTGAATCAGGTTTCACCCACTTTTCTAAGCTCCACTGAATGTTTTATTTCGTGGATCTTCTGCTGTCTGTCTCGGATCATCTGCTGCACCACTGTATGTGTCTTCCCCAGATTCATCTGTGTACAGAACAGATTACAGATTGAGTTCCTTAACTTGATTTAAGAGCATCTGATGTTAAAGCCCAAAAATTATATATATATATATTTATACATATATAAAATTATTGCGACACAGTTATTATAAATTATAGTACATTAATTATGATCATCAGTGTCCCTCACCTTCTTCTCTCCACCTTCCGTCTCTAAAGGGACAGTGTTGTGATTTTTGTGATCTCCTTCAGTGCAGAACTGACACACACAGGTCTGATCATCTCTACAGAACAGGTCCAAAGGTCTCTCATGCTTCTGGCACATGTAGTCCTCCAGATTCTCCACAGGATTTATTAGTTTGTGCTTCTTAAGGCCGGGAATTGTATTATGAGGCTCTATATGACACTTGCAGTAAGATGCACTACAATTCAGACAGGATTTCAGGGCTTTCAGCTTCTCTCCAGTGCAGGCATCACAAAGAACCTCAGGTTTATCAAGACTCTTTTTTATCTTGAAGTTATCGGCAATCTCTTTCAGTGACGTATTGATCTTGAGTTCAGGTCTCTTGATGAATTTCTCTTTACATAATGGACAAAAACAGTATTGGCTTTTATTCCAGAACTGTGTAATGCAGTTCTTGCAGAAATGATGTCTACATGATGTGGTGACTGGATCAGTGAACACATCCAGACAGATAGAGCACAGCAGCTGCTCCTCAGACATGAGGCCTCTAGAGTCGGCAACTGTGATTGATATATAGTGGGGAAAAAGATTTCAAAAACATTGTTTTGTGCAACATGTATTAAATGTTTCTGACATTACACATGTTTGTACAGTGGTGCTTGAAAGTTTGTGAACCCTTTAGAATTTCCTATATTTCTAAATAAATATGACCTAAAACATCATCAGATTTTAACACGTCCTAAAAGTAGATAAAGAGAACCCAGTTAAACAAATGAGACAAAAATATTATACTTGGTCATTTATTTATTGAGAAAAATGATCCAATGTTACATTTTAGTGAGTGGCAAAATTATGTGAACCTTTGCTGTCAGTATCTGGTGTTACCCACCTGTGCAGCAATAACTGCAACTAAACGTTTTCGGTAACTGTTGTCTCTGTACATCCTTCCACTAGGCTCAGTTATTCATAAACATGGCATTAGTTTCCACTGCTATGCAGATGATACACAGCTGTACATATCAGCCAAACCTAATGACAGCCTTACAATCAACAAAATCGAGGACTGTGCAAAGGAAATAAAAGATTGGAGGTTATTTAATTTTCTCTTACTTAACTCAGATAAAACTGAGGTTCTACTAGTGGGACCCAAGACTGTGAGAGACAGGTTGGCTACATCTATCCTAAATCTAGATGGCTGTCCAGTATTGCCCAGTCCGTCTGTAAAAAACTTAGGGGTCACATTTGATTCAGATCTCTCCTTTGATGCACACATTAGCAGCATCACTCGAATTGCTTTCTTTCAATTACGTAATATCGCTAAACTTAGAAATATCTTTAATGATGCAGAAGAAAAACTTGTTCATGCGTTTATAACCTCAAGGTTGAATTACTGTAATGCCTTACTTACTGGATGCTCTAGTGAATCTATAAATAAACTTCAGTTAGTTCAGAATGCAGCTGCCCGAGTGTTAACTTGAACTAGAAAATTTGATCATATCACTCCTGTTCTATCATCACTACACTGGTTACCAGTCAAATTCCGCATTGATTACAAAATACTTCTTGTAACTTTTAAAGCTCTACATAGCCTGGCCCCACATTATCTGAGTGAACTCTTAGAGTTTTACAATCCAACTCGTCTACTTTGTTCGCAGGGTGCAGGACTTCTTTTAGTTCCTAGAATTAAAAAAGTCACAGCCGGGGGAAAGGCTTTCTCATACATGGCCCCCCAACTATGGAATAAACTTCCCACTTTCGTTCGAGATTCAGACACTCTCTTAAGTTTTAAGTCTAGGCTAAAGACATACCTTTTTACTAGATTTTTTTGACTAGATTTAGACCAGGATGCATGGCTTGGGTCACTGGGGCCAGAGCCTGGAGTCATGTCTGGCCTGCCTGCCTTGTCCGCTAGCCGGGAGTGTCCAGTGGGCGGTCTGGCTGAACTGGGCGTCGGTCCTCGTGATCTTGACTCGTGCATCCTTGCCTTAGAATAAGGGCAGAGCTGGGGGTTCATAGTCAAAGAGTCTTATGGTGATCAGAGACGTTGCTGTCTTCTGCCTCCCGTGGGGTTGCCAATGTCTCATGTGATTCCTCTTGGTTGTGTTTCCTACCAGTTCTCCTCTTTCTAGCTATGCTGCTATAGCTAATGCTGCCGGAGTCTCATGCTACACATGGCATCAGTGATTGACATGGCATCAGTGATTGTTAATAGATACTGTGCTCTTAATCAATAACTAATTGCATTTTCTGTTTCTCTCCGAGCTGTGTTGCCTCGGCAGTTCCAAGCCCCACACATGATGTTCATCCGCTGTTAGGCTCCACTCAAGCTGCTTCCGTCATCAGCTCCAGCCCCACCATACCCGGGCCACTTAATGCCGATGTGCATACTTCACATTTTATTCGAACTTTGACTCCATGACTTTAGTTTCGCTCTTAGATTTATCATCTACGTCGCCCAAGTAGGTTGGGTCCCTTTTTGAGTCTTGGTCCTCCCAAGGTTTCTTCCTATAACACTCAGGGAGTTTTTCCTTGCCACTGTCGCCCTAGGCTTGTTCAATTTGGGATTGGACGTAGCTATTGGAAGATAATCTACACTTGTAAAGTTGCTTTGAGACAATGCTCCATTGTAAAAAGCGCTATATAAATAGTTCTGACTTGATTTGACTTGACTGTTGATCAGTCCTGAACACCAGCTTGGAGGAATTTTAGCCCATTCCTCCGTACAGAACAGCTTCAGCTCTGGGATGTTGGTGGGTTTTCTCACATTAACTGCTCGTGGCTTCTCCTTGCAACCCTGCCATGCACACCATGGTTGTTCAGTGTTCTTCTGATGGTGGACTCATGAACATTAACATTAGCCAATGTGAGAAAGGCCTTCAGTTGCTTAGAAGTTATCCTTGGGTACTTTGTGACCTCACCAATTATTACATGCCTTGCTCTTGGAGTGATGTTACCTGGGGAGGGTAACAATGGTCTTGAATTTCTTCCATTTGTACACAATCTGTCTGACTGTGGATTGGTGAAGTTCAAACTCTTTAGAGTTGGTTTTGTAACCTTTTTCAGCATGATGAGCATCAACAACTCT
Source organism: Ancistrus triradiatus (assembly GCA_025084515.1). Classification (NCBI taxonomy): domain Eukaryota; kingdom Metazoa; phylum Chordata; class Actinopteri; order Siluriformes; family Loricariidae; genus Ancistrus; species Ancistrus triradiatus. The sequence continues at coordinate 4,603 of JAJAGP010004126.1, read as the reverse complement.
TTTTCGGAGCTCCTCAGAAATCTCCTTTGTTTGTGCCATGATACATTTACACAAATATGTGTTGTAAAGTGCAGGCTTTGATAGATCCCTGTTCTTTAAATATAACAGGGTGACCACTCACACCTGATTGTCATGCCACTGAATGAAAACACCTGACTCTAATTTCACCTTCAAATTACCTGCCAATCTTAGAGGTTCACATACTTTTGCCACTCACTAATATGTAATATTGGATCATTTTCCTCAATAAATAAATCACCAAGTATAATATTTTTGTCTCATTTGTTTAACTGGGTTCTCTTTATCTACTTTTAGACTTGTGTGAAAATCTGATGATGTTTAGGTCATATTTATGCAGAAATATAGAAAATTCTTAAGGGCTCACAAACTTTCAATCGCCACTGTACAAGCTGAAGAATTTACAATAAAAATTTATTACAAGAAGATTTTTCTAGTCCTGTGTTTAAACATTTAGTGAGCATTCTGAGGCGTTTTTAAATGTCTGCTGTGTAAAAAAAAAAAAAAAACATATTTAAAATGATGACGAACCGTCAAAACTGAAAAATAAGGTTTGGGACCCAAATGCAATTAGCTCCAGATGGTAGTAGTGAACTGAAATAAATGAAATAAATAAAACAATAATTAATAAAATACAAATGAATAAATAACAAGGAATTAGTGAGCCTCTGTGTGTCAGCGAAAGCAGTGAATCTGTAAACTGACGCACACACAGAGACTCACGGCTGCGCTGAGGAGAGAGGGAGAGAGAAAAAGGCGGGGCAAGCAAAAACCCCCGCCACATGCCAACCCTGAGTAAAAGCAGAGAGCGTGGTCCGAGCGCTGCTTCAGCGCGTGCCAAGCGCTGAGCAAACTGCGAGGCAGTGCGCAGGCGCAGAACGGCGCATAGCGTCGGGAAACGAGAGGGAGGAATCAGAAAGCGAGGGGAACGCTTAGAAATTAAATAGAAGCGTGCTGACCCTACACTACCTAGATCCCTACCGATTACCTCACGCTTCCCAGCGCTACGGGAACTGACCTCTGGCTGACCTCTAGCATCAATAAATGATCGGACCTCCGACAGTACCCCCCCAAAGAGCGTCGTCCTGAACAGGCGCGATGAGCTCCTGTACAGTGCCAGGCGGCACTAAATTTCCTACCGTGGAGCTTAGTTGCTTGGACACGGGGCTAACGGGCACGGCAAGCCCAGGTACAGGGCTAGGGGGCGCCAGATGCTCAAGCACCAGGTCAGACAGCCCACGTGCAGAGCTTACAAACGCGTTGAGCCCAGGTTCAGAGTTAGGAAGTGCTAAACGCTCATTTTCTGAGCTTAAGAGCGCAGCATGCTCTAGAACGGGGCTTACGGGTGTGGCGAGCCCAGGTACAAAGCCAGGGGGCGCTAAATGCTCAAGCACGGAGTCAGACAGCACAGGTGCGGAGCTTACGTGCACGGCGAGCCCAGGTACAGAGCTGGGGGGCACTGAATGCTCACTTTCAGAGCTTACAAGCTCAGCTCGCTCATCGGGAAACGAGAGGGAGGAATCAGGAAGCGAGGGGAATGCTTAGAAATGAAATAGAAGCATAAAGTGCTGACCCTACACTACCTAGATCCCTCACGCTTCCCAGTGCTATGGGAACTGACCTCCTTTGCGAGGCCAGCTTGTCCTCTAACCCTAACAAAAGGAAAATGAAACAAATGAAAAGCGCGGGGCTCTTTAACAGAGCGGAGAGATGGGTGAGGTCTCAAAAGGATGCTTAAACCGGCGAAAGCTCAATTAAAGCCGCAGCAGCGATCGCGGGACATGGATGGCATCAAGATTGTAAAGATGCAACACCTACTACAACTGGCAAGGCTCTTAAATAGCCAGGAGTAGCAGGTGATGCATATCTGCTGCAATCAAGGTGCTTTCTGACAGACAGCTTGATTGCAGCGGCTGCCAGAGATCCTACCAGGGAAAAGTAGATTGACGCTAACCTCTAGCATCGATAAATGGTAGGACCTCAGACAAAACTAAAGACAAAAAGCTCATGGTGTCAGAGCACTGTCACACCTTATTACCCCTACTGATGTGTTTTAATCTATTTTGGCCAATTGTTCATGTCATCTGTCTGGCAGAAGAGTCTAATCTGTGGAATTCTGGTTAGATCTGATCAACCATAAAAATTAATTGGTTTAAAAGTCATGTAAATAACATAGCCCGTGGGAATGCACGTATTAGTGCATTCTTAGTTTCGGTCCCAAGCCCGGGTAAATAGGGAGGGTTGTGTCAGGAAGGGCATACTTCTTTGCAAAAACTTTGCCAAATCAACGAAGCGGATCAAAAGTCAGCAAGATGGAGACGTATGACGTGGCGACCCCTGATGGGAACAGCCGAAAGAAAATGAAGAAAGTAGAAAAGTCATGCAAATATGTGATCTTTATTAGAAAAGGGGTCACGTATATGGTTTAGTACAACATTTGGTAGCAACAAATGCTTTTACAATAATTTATAACAGGCTGTAATAGGAAATCTGCTTTATTATAGCCTAAAGTTAACACTATAAACGAAAGCAAAATAATATATCTCAAAACACTATAATAACATATTAACATTGAAACTCACAATTTAGTACTGACTCCTTGCTTCTTCTTCTGCTTTTCCTCGGTTGTACTGATGAAGATTCTGCCATTTTCTGTTCCTTTTCCTACTAAAACCTTTCTGCAAGATATAACATCATTTTGTTAACAAATGTAACAGTGTGAGGTGTAATGATTTATCACAAGTGCTTTTAGCCTTATAGTAAAAGAATAAAGGTACTAAAATGACTAGACAGCCCTGAACAAAACGTGAAGATATTTTTCTTTACTTTGCTATATTCATTCATTCATTAATTCATCCGGTTAATCCTTGGTCAAGGTCACAGGAAACCCAGCACCTAGCTGGTGACACAGGGCGCAAAGGCAGGAACAACCCTATACAAGGCACCAATACATCATAGGACACACACACACTCATACACACACTAAGGCAAGTTTACAGTGGTGCTTGAAAGTTTGTGAACCCTTTAGAATTTTCTGTATTTCTGCATAAATATGACCTAAAACTTTATCAAATTTTCACACAAGTCCTAAAAGTAGATCAAGAGAATCCAGTTAAACAAATTAAACAAAAATATTATTCTTGGTCATTCATTGATTAAGGAAATGTAATGTGGCAAAAGTATGAGTGGCAAAAATATGTGAACATCTAGTATTAGCAGTTAATTTGAAGGTGAAATCAAAGGCAGGTGTTTTCAGTCAATGGGATGCCAATCAGGTGTGAGTGAGCACCCTGTTTTATTTAAAGAACAGGGATCTATCAAAGTCTGCTCTTCACAACACATGTTTGTGGAAGTGCATCATGGCACGAACAAAGGAGATTTCTGAGGAGCTCAGAGAAAGAGTTGTTGATGCTCATCATGCTGGAAAAGGTTACAAACCCATCTCTAAAGAGTTTGGACTCCACCAATCCACAGTCAGGCAGATTGTGTTCAAATGGAGGAAATTCAAGACCATTGTTACCCTCCCCAGGATTGGTCGACCAATAAAGATCACTGCAAGAGCAAGGCGTGTAATAGTTGACGAGATCACTAATGTTGGCTAATGTTAATGTTCATGAGTCCACCATCAGAAGAACACTGAACAACAATGGTGTGCATGGCAGGGTTGTAAGGAGAAAGCCACTGCTCTGCAAAAAGAACATTGCTGCTCGTCTGCAGTTTGCTAAAGATCACGTGGACAAGCCAAAAGGCTATTGGAAGAATGTTTTGTGGACGGATGAGACCAAAATTGAACTTTGTGGTTTAAGAGAAAAGCGTTATGTTTGGCGAAAGGAAAACACTGCATTCCAGCATAAGAACCTTATCCCTTTCTGTGAAACATGGCGGTGGTAGTATCATGGTTTGGGCCTGTTTTTCTGCATCTGGGCCAGGACGGATTGCCATCATTGATGGAACAACGAATTCTGAAATATATCAGTGAATTCTAAAAGAAAATGTCAGAACATCTCTTCATGAACTGAATCTCAAGAGAAGGTGGGTCATGCAGCAAGACAACGACCCTAAGCACACAAGCTGTTCTACCAAAGAATGGTTAAAGAAGAATAAAGTTCATGTTTTGGAATGGCAAAGTCAAAGTCCTGACCTTAATCCAATGGAAATGTTGTGGAAGGACCTGAAGCGAGCAGCTAATGTGAGGAAACCCACCAACATCCCAGAGCTGAAGCTGTTCTGTACGGAGGAATGGGCTAAAATTCCTTCAAGCCGGTGTGCAGGACTGATCACCAGCTACAGAAAACATGTAGCTGCAGTTATTGCTGCACAGGGGGGTCACACCAGATACTGAAAGCAAAGGGTCACATACTTTTGCCACTCACTAATATGTAATACTGTGTAGCGTGATCGCTGGATCTCCCTCTCTTTACCTTCTTCCCCCAAGTCGTAAACTTTACAACATCTTGGAATTCAAGAAGACCCTACATCTGGACAAGATCTTAACCCCCCCCCCCACCTTTGACTCCAACGGAATTGGACGTCTGTTCAAACAAGACATACAACCTTTGACATCTCCAATCATAAACTAAGCACA
>JAJAGP010004125.1:0-56026 GCA_025084515.1 Ancistrus triradiatus | reverse complement strand
ACAGTAGCATTATGAAGTCACCAAATCTCCAAAACTAAAATCAGATGCCACCTTCATGCCAGCAGAGTATTTGAAAGGCTTAAGAGGTAAAAGCCTTTCCTGTCACCTAACCATTATATAAGCACCTGGTGTGTGCCATTTAGTACTTGGGCTTCAACTGGTTATATGAAGAGATGAAACTTTTTGGCAACAAACACTCAAGGTGGATTAGGCATAAGAAGAAGGACGACTACTGAAAAGAACCTGATGCCCACTGTTAAGTATGGTGGAGGGCCTGTGGTATTGTGGGGCTGTTTTTCCCTTCAAAACCTAAAACTAAAAGCGGGTCGACAATGGATCTTCCAGTGTAAACAATGACGCAAAACAGCTGAATTGTTTGTTAACAGTCACCTGCTTTTTCTTATTCAATTGTTGAAGTTCATTGTAATCCTCAAACAGCTTGGTGTATGCATCCTTTAGCTGGGTCAGATTATCCCTGTAACACAGGAAAAATGTCAACTAATTATAATATATATTCCCACTTCAGGAACAGGAAACATTATCGCTTATAACAAGTCCCTAAACACACAGGATAACTGTAAATAAAGGTTAGATTTTCTCACATTTTCAGTGTGAGATTACTTAACAGTGTGAGATTACTTAACAGTGTGAGATTAAGATGAACTAACTATGGTGTCTATTATTTTGGAGCATTTAACAATATCCAAAGCAGTTTTCTGGTCAACACTCGGCAGCCAAACACAAACATATTACAGCAGCAAAGGGAAATGATTTTGTGTAATGATTGTGTTGGTCTGACCGGTCTTCCTGAGATTTCTTCTGCTCCAGTTTATTAGCAGCCTGCAGGCTCTCCAGCTGCACCTTCAGTCTGTCATTTTCAGCCTGCAGCTGCTGTCGGTCACCCAGCTGAGCCTTCAGTGTAGTCAGGTCCTGCTCCAGCTCTTTACACCTGCCAATGGGGACTACAGTTATACTTTAGCACCTGTTGTAATCTGATGAAGAGAACACAAGGTGAGCCTGTACAACTCTGCTGGTGTTAATCTGAAATTAAACTGGTGTATTTTTTAATACAGTGGAACCTCTGTTCTCATCTATAATTCGTTCCAGAAGGCTTTGTTGAGAACCAGAACTTACAAGTACCAAGCAATTTTTTCCCATAAGGAATAAAGTAAACTGATTTAGTTCCAAACCCCCAAAAATCCACACTGTATAAGGCATTATATGCATTAATGGAGTTGTATTGTACAGGTGCTCCCTGATTAATGATGGGGATGTGTTCAGACAAATCCATAATAAGTTAAATGTAACATGAACTGAGGAGTTTAACGAGTGTTTGGTGTATCATAGCGGAAACCGCGTTTTCCGGTCCACCTTAAATGGCTGCAGTTACACCATGGCGCCTGTAGATGGAGATTCTGCCTCAGGATAAGTAATGATAAAGGTTCACGTTTAAAACACTTACATTAACCTACATATGGCGAAAATCATTAACGCAAAGCTTATTTTATAACAAAGTGTTGAAAGTGTCATGTAATTTAGTAATGGATTGAAAGCATTCAGTTTTGCTCTAGGTTTGCTCTAATAAACTAACCTTTTTAGAACCCATGGAGATTTATTTGCACCAAGAATACAGTTCTGTAGATTGACACAGAACAGATCTTGTGAATCCGATTCACTGTGTACCGAACTGCGAACTGTAAATTGTGAATCGTGAATCGAGTTTCGGCTGAAATGACTCGTGCAGCTCGACTCATACAAGTTTAAGCAGGTGCACCAAGTACCAAGACAAATTTCTTTAGTCAAAATACGTCAAGAATCGAATTCTACCAGTTGCCACTATATTACATAGTATAATATCACATGCATCAACATCCTGTCCCAACGATGTATGACTATGATGACTCAGGTAAAGCACCTGTCCTGGAGGTTTCTCTTCATGCTGTCCGCCTCATCCAGTTTACTCTGAGCCTGCTGCAGCTCACTGACCAAACTCATCAACTGAGACTTCAGGTTCTCCACTTCAGACATTGCCTGGAACAGCCCACACACGTGCATTAATCTCTCTTCATGCTTTCTCTGATCACATTGCGGCATTTAATATCAGAATAACCAGGTCTAACTGACCTTGTCAGTGTCCTCCTGAGTGCTCTTGCTCTGTGTCTCCTGAGTCACACAGGGCAAAGATGTCTGGGATCCACTCTCACTGCTGGCATGCTTCAGCTCCATTTCTAAAATCCTTCAAAAAAAAGAAAAGAAAAAAAAGAGTAGTATACACACGTATGAATCCACGTGTGCAAACAAAATAGTCTGGGAAATTATTTAATTTAGCCAAAATACAAAACTGAAGAATGTGCATTTCTAAATGCTAACTGTGTGATTATAGTTATCACCTTATTTATACAAAACATGTCCTGTACGGCCCATAACTATAGACACCATCTTTCCAAGAGAATGCAGTTAGGAATGAAACATGACACGTTCATCAAAAGTGAAACCATTTCACAGACATGACAGTAGATAAGGTATAATTTCTTCTTGAACTGTTTATACCACACCTAGAGCCTGCCTGTGTGCTGTGTTGGAGTCCCACTCTGACATGCTACATATGGCCAAATTACAGTCAGACTTTATTATTATTAATTATCAGACTTATTGACTACCTTGTTAGAGATGGGTTTCTAAAATCTGTACTAGTGTTTGTGACAATTGTCGTTGAGACTGTAATAAAAAGTATATATGCCCTCTTCAAAAATGTACATACACAACATCCCGATACGATACAGGAGTCACGATACGATCATATCACGATACATTGCGATATTCCACACAGTTCACTGAAAATATAAAAACAGCTGAAATACGATACTTTGAGTCAAAACACCGTACTGCGACTTTCTTCCTTCAACAAGAAATCAATATATTGAGCTGAAAATCGATTCAGTACATTGCGAAAATAAATATCATGAAATATTGCTCTATCAAGTTTTTATCACATCCCTACACAACATGTAGTACTGTGGAAAAGTCTTAAGCCACCTTCAGATAGGTTGTTTTAGCAATGTTCTGATGGCCATATAGAATTATTTCTCAGTCTCCTTATAAGAATACAACCAGAAAATATAGGAAATTTGTATGCAATATTAAAAAACTGAATAAAAATCTTCTATAGGTTTCAAGTATTTAGTGTGACCTCCCCTTACACTTCAGCAATAGCAGCAACTGGCAGCTCATCGAGACGGCAAGTTAACCCTTCTACAGATTGAAGAAGCTTGATCAGGAATGTTCTTTTTGGAAGGGAGCAGCTAAGAAACCATTTTTTCGATAGGGGAACAGGGTGAAAATGATAAGAAATGCTACAGCTTTCAAAGATTGGAATGAAGATCAGTGGAAAACAGTACAGTCGTATGAAAAAGTTTGGGCACCCCTGATAATTTTCATGATTTTAGTTTATAAATCATTGGTTGTTCAGATCAGCAACTTGAGTTAAATATATCATATAGCAGATGAACACTGTGATATTTGAGAAGTGAAATGAAGTTTATAGGATTTACAGAAATGTGTGAGTAATTATTCAAACAAAATTAGGCAGGTGCATAAATTTGGGCACCCCAACAGAAAAATACATCAATATTTAGTAGATCCTCCTTTTGTAGAAATAACAGCCGCTAAACGCTTCCTACAGCTTCCAGTCTGGATTCTGGTTGAAGGTGCTTTGGACCATTCTTCTTTAGAAACATCTCCAGTTCAGTCAGGTTTGATGGTTTCCGAGCATGGACAGCTCACATTTGTCTAGGGACTGAGATGGCCATTCCAGAATGTTGTACTGGTTCCTCTGCATGAATGCCTTAGTAGATTTTGAGCAGGGTTTTGGGTCGTTGGCCTCGGTGCAACTTTGTCACTGATTCTTGAACATTGTTCTCAAGAATCTGGAGATATTAACTGGAATATGCGATCCTCAACTTTAACAAGATTCCTAGTACCTGCACTGGCCACACAGTCCCGCAGCCTGATGGAACCGCTACCAAATTTTACTGTGGGTAGCAAATGTTTGTCTTGGGATGTGTGCCGCTCCTTGTTATGTCCAAATAACTCAATTTTAGTTTCATCAGTACACAGCACTTTATTCCAAAATGAAGCTGGATTGTCCAAATGTGCTGTAGCACACCTCAAGTGACTGTGGCGTGTCTGCAGAAAAGGCTTCTTCTGCATTACTCTCCCATACAGCCTCTCCTTGTGCAAAGTGTGCTGTATAGTTGAACGATGATTAGTGACACCATCTGCAGCAAGATGAGGTTGTAGGTCTTTGAAGGTGGTCTGTGGCTTGACTATGACTGTTCTCACCATCCTTCGCCTCTGCCTATCTGAGATTCTTCTTGGTCTGCCACTTCGGGAGTTCCTTAACTAGAACTGTGTCTGTGGTCTTCCATTGCGTCACTATGTTCCTCACAGTGGAAACTGACAGCTGAAATCTCTGAGAGAGCTTTTCCCTTTCCCTGAACCATGATGTGAACAACCTTTGTTTTCAGCCCCCCCCTGGCCATTTGAGAGTTGATTTTGAGGCTCCCATGTTGCCACTTTCAGAGAAGAGGCAAGAGGATGAAAACTTCCAATTGGCCCACCTTAACCCTTTCTATAGTGAGATTCACTTGTGTATGTAGATCAAGGGTCAATGAGCCTTACAAAACAAATCTTGTGTTCCAATAATTAGTGCTAAAGGTATCTCAAATGACACAAGGAGTGTGCAAGTTTCTGCACCTGCCTAATTTTTGTTTTGAATAATTACTGCCACACTTCTGTAAAAATATAAACTTCATTTCACTTCTCAAATATCACGGTGTTCATCTGCTATATGATATATTTACCTGAAATTGCTGAGCTGGACAACCAATGATTTATAAAGAAAAATCATGAAAATTATCAGGGGTGCCCAAACTTTTTCATACCACTGTATTATGGAGTAGTGAATCAAAGTTAAACATTTCGACAATATAGGAAAAAAAAACAAATCTAATGGTGGCCTAAGACTTTTGTACAGTACTGTATACACCATATCAGCCAGACAGGTATAGTGAATACCATTGACAATGCCATGCTATGGAAAATGAAAATGGCATTCATGTGGATGTTACTTTGACACGTACTTGCTTCCTAAACATTGTTGCAGACAAAGTACATCCCCTCATGGCAACAATAGCTCTTAATATCAGTGGCCTCTTTCAGCAGGATAATGCACTGCAAAAATGTTCATGAACTTACAACTTACAGGGCTTACAGAATGTGCTGCTAACATCCTCATGCCAGATACCACAGAACACCTTCAGAGGTCTTGTGGAGGCCATGCCTCAACGGGTCAAAGCCCTAGCTTGTATGAATGTCATATGCATATATACACACTATATTTACAGACTGTATACTAACTAACTGTACCATTGTTCTCCAAACCCAGATGTGCCTAGAAGACTGCAAAATGTAGCCTGGTCTGATGAATTGTGATTTCTACTGCTACATGCAGATGGTTTGGTCAGTTGGTGTAAACAGCATGAATCCATAAAACCCACCTGCCTTGTGTCAACAGCTGATGCTGGTCACACCATGATTGGACATTTACGCTGAAGTGAAGTGGCCGTGGATGTGCATTCGTACCTCTTATGTGAAGCCTGCAGTTCAAGCAGGAGTTGCTCCTTTTGCTGCGTCTCATGTCTCAGACACTGCAGCAGCTGGCTTACAGTCTGTTCCTCGGATTCCTTCCGTGATGCAGACATGTCCGACTTATTCCTGCGCAAACGCACAAAACAAGACAGTCGACATTCTTCACAGTTTTATTTAGAGCCTGGAACTATATGTTAGGTCGTCTTCCTCATGTTTCCTCGCTGAACACACCTTAGTTATCACATGTGCAAATTAATAATTACATAATGGGGTGTGTCAGATATAAACTGAACCAAATCATTCCACGTGCCGGACTGGACTTAGGAAGCAATCAAAGTTAAATAAAGGCCACATACGTGCTGGACGTGGTGAGGTCATAGTGAGTCGTGGGCAAATCTTTGGTCACCTTCAACTCGCCCTCCTGCAAGAACATGCAGTGTTCAGAATACTAGTCTTTGCATGGAAAGTTTCAGTACATATAGAAAATCATCAAAGCCTTTATACAATACTGTGCAAAAGTCTTAGGCCACCATTAGATTCGATATACCATTGTTTGAGCAATGGTATAATGACCATATTTAATTATTTCCCAGTCTCTTTATTAGAACATAATTAGAAAATACAGGAAATGTGTATATAGCATGAAAAATCTGAAATAAAAGGGAACAAACAGCTTCTAGAGGCTACAGTGGCAAGTATTTAGTGTGCTTTACACTTGAGCAATATCAGCATCTGGCAGCCTCGTCAAGATGCCGAGGTTGAACCTTCTGCAGTCTCCAATGGTCTTTCTTGAAGGGCAGCAGCCAACAAACCACTTTTTCAGAAGGGTTACCAGGGTGAAAAGGCTAAGATATGCTAAAGTATAAAAAGATCAGTGGAAATTGGTATTATGGAGTGATGAATCCAAGGATGAAAATTTTGGGTCCAATTGTCGACAATGTCACATACGGTCCTTATACCACTGCAAGAAACAACAAATCAAACGGTGGCCTAAGACTTTTGCACAGTATTACATATACTGTATAGTGTAGAAGCACAGTATTGTTAAGAGCATTCTTTCCAAATCTAATCCAGCTGTACAGTAAAACTCAGCAAAATATATTTTTCCAGCCACATTTACACATTTCAGAGACCCCCTCACCATGAGAAGCAGACAGAAACAGACTGAGCTACACATTTTGCCTTACAATATTCAAATAACGATAAAAAATAAATTTCTAAAAATTAATAAAAAATGAAGACTAGGATAACATAATTCACAATAATTCACACAGTGACAATTTTGCTTTAACATCCGCCATCAATCTATTTGTATAGGTCTTTACCAGCTTTGGATCCCAAAACTGGGAAATATTTGGCATTGTTCCTTGCAAATTTTGTTCATATTCAGTCCAGTATTGTGGTGAGCAGCAATGGAGTGCTCTCTCCAAGTGAGGTCAGAACTCTGACTTCACTCAAGGCCACTTACATTCCTATCCTTAGGCTCATCAGGCTGGAAAAGGTTATAAAGCCATCTCTAAAGAGTTTGGACTCCACCAATCCACAGTCAGACAGATTGTGTACAAGTGGAGGAAATTCAAGACCATTGTTACCCTCCCCAGGAGTGGTCGACCAACAAAGATCACTCCAAGAGCAAGGTGTGTAATAGTTGGTGAGGCATGTAAGACATGTTTGTGTGTTAGGGTAGTTGAATTCATTATTAGTGCTTATTTCAAGCATAAGGATTAATATTATAAAACTTACCAAATTCATTTAATTTCAAGTCATTTGATTTTTAAATTGCTTCTGATGACAGTTCAATGTACTCATTTGAATTCTATATGACACCCCTATGAATTCCATAGACTATTTCTGGACAGTATTGCTGATAACACAGTGTGTGTGTGTGTGTGTGTGTGTGTGTGTGTTCTCACTGCTAAGCGGATCTCAATGAAGGAATCTTCCAATGCTCCCTGGCTCATCTTTAGCTGAAGTTCAGAATTTAAGGCGACCAAGTCATTTTTCTCAGCCTGCAGACGGGTGACTTGAAATTTCAAAGCCTCCAGCTTGGCCTGCATCCCTTCACCCTACAACACAGCACCATTATATAAACCCATAAATATCTATTCACAAAATGTATTACAGTTTTACCTGCTTTATCATCTGATAACCCTGAAATGTTTTGAAAGAGTTAATGGCCTTTAAATATATACTTAATACCAAGTATACAACAAACTATTAAATGATAAATTCAACTTCCATAAAAATAATAACTACATACGATTACAAACCATATAACATTGCACAACAGCAGTAGCAAATTCACCCTATCGACAGAATGCAAATCAATTTTTATGACTTAAATGGCTAAACACAATCTGATGGACATAATCATTTGTATAAAGTCACTAAAGAGTTCACTGGGTGTCCAGTTTCCATACATTTTAACCAAAAATATTCCAAGAATTTCAAATAAATGGCAAATAAAACTACTATAACTGCATTGTTTACTGATCTTAGGCGATAATGCAAATTTAGACAAACGATTATCGTCGTATGAAATGCAATAAACCGATATTATCGCGTTGCAAATTAATTTAGGAGATGTAAATCACATGTAAGCATTACATGACCAGCATACTCCCACTGCAAAACGTGCAGTGTTTTGTTAAAAAAATACTTTAATACCAATAACAATAAAACGAAAACCCATTAAATAAAACTCAAAGTGCTTGTATTGTACCAATACTATAATTACTATTAGACACTAGATAATGTACATGATATCGTCATGGATTTCAATTATTTCGGTAATCAATATTGTTTATCGGCTTAAGGCTAATGGTTTACCTTTTGTCAATACACCTTGAGTGTGCTTCAATAATGGTCATGCACCATATGCAACAACACAAAAATGAAAGTGGCCATGTGTTAAGCTTCCCTAGGACTGCTCTTGTTTAAAAAATAAAAAGAAGGTAGAAAATGACTTCAAAAGTCTTGGAGAAAGCACATGCTATGTGCATGACTTGAAAATGACTAAAATTCAGAGATTCAGAGAGTCGGTCAGTACTCACCTCCTCTGAACCTGAATGGTCTTTCTCTAGCTCAAGCACACGTTTCTTAAGCCTCTCATTCTCAGAGTCCAGAGTACACACTCTGTCCTTGGCTTCATTGAGTCGGCTTTCCAGGAAGCCCCTCTCCTCCTTCTGTTTCTCTTTCCAAGCAGAAAGGCCCTCAAATCTCTCCTTCATTGTGAGGTTAGTCTGCTTGAGAGCCTCTGTGAGAAAGACATACAGAAGTTCAATGCATTCAAACCCACACTACATAAGGGATTATACAGTGGGGCAAAAAGTATTTAGTCAGTCACTGATTGTGCAAGTTCTCCTACTTAGAAAGATGAGAGAGGTCTGTAATTTTCATCATAGCTACACTTCAAATATGAGAGACAAAATGAGGAAAAAAAATCCAGGAAATCACATTGTATGATTTTTAAAGAATTTAATTGTAAATTATGGTGGAAAATAAGTATTTGGTCAATAAATTTGGTTCAACTCAATACTTTGTAACCTAACCTATATACACTATACTTTGTGGGTGACCAAATACTTTTTTGCCCCACTGTATGCATTAATGGAGATGTATTCTACAGGTGCTACCTGATTTAACGACGGGAATATCTTCAGACAAATCCATCATCAGTTAAATGTAACATGAACTGCGGAGTGTAACAAGTGTTTGGTGTATCAGTCTATAACAAGGCTGAAGTTGGCTTCTTATTTGCATTTTCTGGTCCACCTTAAAGGAGTAGTTACAATATGGCGCGTGTAGATGGAGATTTTGTGTCATGATAAGTAATGATAAGTAAGTTAACGTCAAAAAACACTTAGATTAACCTACAGTTGGCCAAAATCATTAACACAATGCTTATTTCATAATAAAGTGTTTAAAAATCTCATGTAATTTAGTGAGTAATGGATTGAAATCTTTTTCTGGAACATTCAACTCCTGTTTTGCTTTCGGTTTCATTTCTGTTGGCTCTCATGAACTAACCTTTTTAGGACCCATGGAGATTTATTTGCACTAATAACACAGTACTGTAGATGTAAAAATAAAGAAAAACACAATAAACACAGTGCTGATCTTCTCTGAGCGAGAGTTATTGTGAATCTGAATCACTGTGTACTGAATCGTGAATCGTCAATCATGAATCGTGAATCGAGCTTCGGCTAAAGACCTTTTTTGTTTAAACACTTATACAAAAAAATGAGCACTGTTTTGCATTTACACTTCAGTAAAAAAAAATTACAAGAAAACCAAATCGTGAACTCAGTATTGTGGATCAAATCAAACCTGTGATCTTTGAACTACTGTGAAATCATGCTGGGATATTGTGGATCAATATATTTTGCACAAACCTGTGGCACAATCCATGCAAGCTTGAGTGCATACTGGCACTACAACAAAAGGGGAATATACCAAATACTAATAAATGTTGATATTTAAAGATATTTTCAGTCAAATTGTTATGCTGATTCTGCGATTTTTATGACGAACATTGTATTCAATTTGAGAAAATGCAAAACAGAAGTATTTTGGTCCCAGATTTTTGACACCCACTGTATGTGTACTGTTTCTGGAAGGGCCTTTAAGAATTCAGTTTATTCAGAAACACTTCATTCCATGTGATGCCACATCAATAGTGCTGACAATCTCTCTGTATAATCAATATCCACATCAAGGGTCCAAAGTATTATGATCACCTGCCTAGTATGCCTTTGGTCCTCTGCATGCTGCCAAAACAGTTTGTACCCACCTGGACAAGGACTCAACAAAAAAGGTTTGAAGTTGTCCTGTGGTATGTGGTACTAAGACATTAGCAGCAGATCCTTTAAGTCCCGTATGAACTGAGGTGGGGCCGCTGCAGACCAGACTTGTTCCAGGACATCCCACAGATCTCAGTGAATACATTTAACTCTTCATCACGTTCCTCAGACCATTCCCAAACAACATGTGCAGTGTAACACTGAGCATTATTCTGCTTAAAGAGGCCACCGCCATTGGGGAATATGATTGTCATAAAGTGGTGTACCTGGTCTGCTACAATGTTTAGGTAGGTGATACCAGTCAAATCAATGTCATCATTAAAGCCCAGACCCAGGGCTTTGCAGCACATTGTCAGAGCATCCCATTCACTTCTGTCCATAGTGCAATCTCCCAATGCATCTAGAGAACACCACTTGTTCTCTAGATGCATCCCAAAAGTTTTTCAGACATGTTGTTGGTCTAACACCCATGTCATGCAACTTCTTGCCAGTTTGTGGCACTTGTTCTTCACATAGGTGGTTACTAGTGGTTTGGCATCGATCAGTGGAATCATACTGTCTGCTGTCTGTGTCTCTATTGCTTTCCTCACCACTAGATCTGCTCTCTCACTGCCATCCACAACACAGTGGCCTGGGACCAAGCAAAATTTGATATCAAACCAACTCTGCCAAGCTCCCACTGCTGGTCCTTGAGCAAGGCCCTTAACCTACAGTTGCTTGGATTGTAAGACTGTATCAATTGTAAGTCGCTCTGGATAAGGGCATCTGCTAAATGACATAAATGTAAATGAAGGGCAGAAGTTTGACAAACATTAGGCTACACAGTGTATTATTACTACTTCATTTTCCATAAAATCATCTCCAGAATGTGGTGTCGGTACAACAGTCCATCAAACTCACCTTTAAGCTCTCTGTTCTCTTTGATGAGGATGTTCATCTGCTGTATGGTCTCCTCTGCATGAGATGCACCCGAGCTGTGAGACTGAACAGTATGAGGAAGCTCCCCATTCACCACAGGAGAACTGGAGGCCATTTTAGCCCACCAAACAGGCTAGAATTGCACAGTACAAATAAACATCTCAGAGCAAGTATATGACTCAACATCGCTGAAAATGTAAGTGGAGAACTGGCACTGACGCTGGAATGTAGCCATAGGATGACAAATGTGGCCAGCCCAGCTATGCTAAGTGACCTATCTATCTTCAGAGAATCTACATGATCAGAAGAATCAGGAAGGTCACCAATCAATTAAGGGATTTCTGCAGTCTATTATATAGGCGAGGCAACTTTACACTTTCAGTTTCTAGACAAGAGGAGGAACGCATGAGAGCAGCCATGTAAGTTGTTGGAGGAAAAAGAAGGATGAATAAGACTAGCAAACTATAGCAAATGCAGCCCTCGGTCACGTTTGCAATCCATCCATCCATCAGTCAATCTGATTTTCCCATATAAATATGTTCCACAGTGAAAACACTGGTTCCAACCTGACCAAACAATAATGAAAAGTTCTGTCTGGGTCTATGCACTGATAGAGCCTTTTGGTCAGTAGACGTTGGTGCAGTAGTTAGCACTGTCACCTCAAGTCAAGTCAGATTTATTTATATAGCACTTTTTACAATGGCGCATTGTCTCAAAGCAACTTTACAATTTTAGATTATCTCCTAATATCTACGTCCAATCCCAAATTGAGCAAGCCTAGGGCGACAGTGGAAAGGAAAACTCCCTAAGTGTTATGAGGAAGAAACTTTGAGAGGACTCAAAAAGGGACCCAACCTCCTTGGGTGGCGTAGATGATAAATCTAAGAATGAAACTAGTTTATCTAAACTAATAAGTCATGGAGTCATAGTTCAAGTAAAATATGCACATCGGCATCAACTAGTCCGATACACAGTCACTTCAAGATCTTGAATCTAAGCAGGAAAGTCCTTGGAGGCACTTCGTCCCCAGATAACCAGAGGAGGGCCGTGTATGGTGGGACTGGAGCTGATGACGGAAACACCATCTCCAAAGATCTCCACTTTGATTCCCAGCCCAGACTCTGTCTGTTTGGAATGAGCATATTCTTCTCACATCTGTGTGGGTTTCCTCTAGGTACTCCAGTTTTCTCCCACATTAAAAAGACATGTGTTATCGTCTCCAAAGAGTCCCAGTGTAAGTGAGTGAGTGAGTTCGTCCCCTGTGATGGATTGGTGCCCTGTCCAGGGTTAGTTCCGCCTTGTACCCTGTGATGCCGGTTATGTATTGGATTAAGCTTGTAAGAACATGGATGAATGACCAAAGAATAAACTAAGCTCTTCAGTCTATGTAATGCTACATTTATCAGGTGTCTTCAGTCAGATTGACAAACATCGGATACAATCTTGCAAGGAACATTACAAGCAACTGCGTTGCGCAAGGATCCCTCAGTGACAGCTTGCTAGTTCTGGGGCTGGACTACCAATGCCCTTAGGAGATGAGCTGGACGGCCTCATCTCATTATCATCCTGATTAGTTTGTGTCATGCTTAATCAAGCCATTTCTAGAACTATTAATGGGTGTAGTTAACAGAACGAAATGAAAACAACATACTCAGTTATGGCCCGTGCTATTGTATAGGCTTGAAGTTTAACTTTCGATTCTGCCACACAGCTACGAGTTAAAATCGATGTCGCACGAGACTGCGTGATTAGTTCAATGTAACATACTAACAACTACTTCATGAAGACACCACATTAAGACAACATTAAAGCTACATAAGTAACATTACAACTCAACCGCTCTGACATTGCAATCAATTTATGCCATCTCCAAATGTACAACACGCAGCAAGTTACTGACCGTTACAGGTCATGAAAATACTTACAACACCTGTGTTGTGAAAAACAACGTGCGGAAAGTACCCACACACAATTAATAGCAACACTCACCTTCAAAGCTCGCTTGTTTACTTCAGCTTCTGTCTATACTTGTTGTGGGACCGCTGTTTCCTGGTTCTGACGTCTCTTGTGAGCTTGTTTGGTAGCACAGAGATCCACGACCAGCTCAAGCCCTCAGATCTACAAACCATGCTCACATTGGGCTGTGCAGGAAGCGACGGCAAGTGAATGTATCAAAGATCTACTGCCTGTCTGCGCAGGCGCAAATGAAAATCAGCTGACTGATTTCACAAGCTGTACGGGGCTTTTTTCTGGACTCAATCGAGTGGGAATTCTCTACCCCGGTGGACTTGCGTTTTCTTTATTGCTCACGACTGCTCCCGCCCAAAAAATGTATCGATGTTTTATCTTTAATGAGTGACTAATACTCAGCAGGTTGTTCTCCATCGCACTGAGTCATCTATTACAGCATGCAATGGCCTTAGAGTCATAAAAAAGAATGCATGGTGTGTTAGTCAAACTGATCTGTCATTCATTATATATTTTTAGATTTCTTTGCATTTTAAAATGCCCTCACTCGCACTGAACATCTACACTCCCCGAGAAAAATATTTTAAAGAGCCTAATTCTTCTTAACATGAGTCATACTTTTCAGTCCATCACAGCATTCTGGAAACACACCACCCGACCTTCATGTTGAAGGACCACCAGGGACTGGAGCGCCCTCAAGAACTGCCAACGTGTTATCCGGTCAGATGAAGCTCGTTTTGTATGTGAATGGTGCTAGGCATTGTGTTCATAGAAGAACTTGGAAAGCCTTCAATGAGGACTACGAGCAAGGTGTGCTTCAAGCTGGAGAAGGTTCTGCGATGTTCTGGGGTGTTCTAATTATGCGGATATGGGTCCTTTGGTTGAGGTGACAGTTTTTCATTCAGGAACACGCACTGTCCAGCAAAATTCTTTGATGCAAGTGTGGCTGAACATTGATGTCGCCTACATCCAGAAACTTGTCCAGTCTATGTCAAATCGAATCAGATTTTATTCATGCTCATAAACTTATCACACGCTGTTTGGTATGTTTCAGTCACAAGTGACTATTTTTTTGTTCGGTGAGCTTATTATTGATACAAACTCCTATAGTCTCTTGAGATTCAGTTCCTTTAGAATTCTCTGATATAATTAAGAATTCATTGTTCCATCAATGATGGCAAGCCATCCTGGCCCAGATGCAGCAAAACAGGCCCAAACCATGATACTACCACCACCATGTTTCACAGATGGGATAAGGTTCTTATGCTGGAATGCAGTGTTTTCCTTTCTCCAAACATAATGCTTTTCTGTTAAACCAAAAGGTTCTATTTTTGTCCACATCGTCCGTCCACAAAACATTCTTCCAATAGCCTTCTGGCTCGTCCACGTGATCTTTAGCAAAATGCAGATGAGCAGCAATGTTCTTTTTGGAGAGCAGTGGCTTTCTCCTTGCAACCCTGCCATGCACACCATTGTTGTTCAGTGTTCTTCTGATGGTGGACTCATGAACATTAACATTAGCCAATGTGAGAGAGGCCTTCAGTTGCTTAGAAGTTACCCTGTGGTCCTTTGTGACCTCGGATCTTTGTTGGCTGACCACTCCTCGGGAGGGTAACAATGGTCTTGAATTTCCTCCATTTCTGCACAATCTGTCTAACTTTGGATTGGTGGAGTCCAAACTCTTTAGAGATGGTTTTGTAACCGTTTTTACAGCCTGATGAGCATCAACAACTCTTTTTCTGAGGTCCTCAGAAATCTCCTTTGTTCGTACCATGATACACTTCCACAAACATGTGCTGTGAAGAGCAGACTTTTGATAGATCCCTGTTCTTTAAATAAAACAGGGTGCCCCACTCTCACCTGATTGTCATCCCACTGATTGAAAACACCTGACTCTATTTTCACCTTCAAACTAACTGCTATTCCTAGAGGGTCCCCATACTTTTGCCACTCACTAATATGTAATATTGGGATCATTTTTCTCAATAAATAAATGACCAAGTATAATATTTTTGTGTCATTTGTTTAACTGGGTTCTCTTTGTCTACTTTTAGGACTTGTGTAAAAATGTGATGATGTTTTAGGTCATATTTATGCAGAAATATAGACAATTCCAAAGGGTTCACAAACTTTCAAGCACCACTGTATGCTGAATTCTAGTCAGAGTTTCAGGAAAGTCGGCAGCACAGGGCGCAAGGCAGGAACAACCCTAGACAGCATCAATCCATCGTAGGACGCATACACTCTCACACTCATACACACTCACACACATACACATTAGGGGCACTTTAGAGACACCAATTAATCTAAAATGCATGTCTCTGGACTGTGGGAGGAACGGAGTAAACCAAGAGTACACGGGAAGGACCCAGACCTCTCCACCTGGGACAGAGAACCCCAGGACCCTCTCGCTGTGATAGCCACCGATGCACCGTTTAATTTATACACTAGATGGCACTAAATGACACTTTAATATCTT
This sequence comes from Ancistrus triradiatus, assembly GCA_025084515.1. NCBI lineage: Eukaryota > Metazoa > Chordata > Actinopteri > Siluriformes > Loricariidae > Ancistrus > Ancistrus triradiatus. The sequence goes on along the minus strand of JAJAGP010004125.1, from coordinate 40,210 downwards.
CTACCTCATTCATCTCTCATCATCCACAAAAGTGTCAGAACTACAATTACTGGCACCCTTCGTAAATGTCTTTCTGATTAATTATCGTATTTTGATACTGAAATTGTTAGAGAGAGAACTAACCTGTCTGAGACACTGCTCAACAAACAAACTCTTCTACATGTTTTTAGCGGTGGCTATGCTAGGGAACTGCAATGGCAATGTCAGACGTTTAATTACATTGTCACTGAACCATTTTTTTGTCGATTTCGATGTGTTGTTTTTTTACTGGGTTTCAAAATTGTCATTTTACAGGCAGGTTCCTTATTGTGCAGGTTGTGTTAAACTTTTATTTTTACCTGTGAGTATATATGGACATTCACATGTGTCTCATGAATCACACAATGGACAACTGTATTCAACCAGTGTCTGATTTATGAGACTCCACTCACTTTGCCTGCTTTCAGTTATGTCATTATTCTGCCCATGTGGATATCACTAAGGTAATTAGACGTCCGTGTCACTTCATACACCTCATGCACTATATGAACAAAAAGTATTGGGACACCTGCACATTACACATACAAGAGATTTTGTGACATTCCATTCTAAATCTATAGGCATTAATATGGAGTTAGTCCCTGCTTTGCAGTGATAATCGCTTCCACTCTTCTGGGAAGGCTTTCTACAAGATTTGAGTGTGCCTATGGGAATTTTTGTCCATTCATCCAGAAGAGCGTATGGAAGGTCAGACACTGATGTTGGATGACAGGGCCTGGCTCATAATCTCTGTTCTAGTTCATCCCAAAGGTGTTTGATGTGGTTGAGGCCAGAGCCCTGTGTAGACCCATCAACTTCTTCCACACCACACTCAACCAACCATGCATTTATGAACCTTGCTTTATGCACTGGGGCACAGTCATGCTGAAACAGAAAAGGGCCTTCCCCAAACTGTTCCCACAACGTTGGAAACAAACAATTGACAAAAATGGTCTTGGTATGTTTTGGTAAGTTTAATGATTTCCCTTCACTGGTCCTAAGCAGCCTAGGTCAACCCCTGAAAAACAGCCCCAAACAACCACCAAATTTACAGCTGGCACAATACTGTCAGGCAGGTAACATTCTGACTCCATTCTGTAACTTTGTGTACTGTCAATACATCACTGAGTTGATGTGGTTCTTAAACGCTTCCACTGGTCAATGCTACCATTCACAGCTGATCGTGGACTATCTAGGAGGGAAGAAAATCTCAAACTTACTTTTTGCAGCGCTGGCTATCTTTTACAATACCAAACTTGAATTCATTGAGCTCTTTCTAATGACCCATTCTTTCACAAATACAGGTGCTTGATTTTATACACCTCTTGCAATGGGACTTAAACACCTGAAGTCGATTGCACTAATGCTAATGCATAATGGCATACTGGCAAAATACTACACAAATATACAACTTTATGGACTAAAATGCTTGGAAAAACATAAGAAGATAAGATGGTAAGAATCACTTTCACATAAGTCGTACGTAAAGAAGAACCAAAAGGTTCTTCACCCCCTTACCAGCAGTGTCCTGTCCCCTCGGTTTGATAGATTTGATTTTAAAAACTCACACACACCCTCACATGCTAATAACCTTTTAGAAACACCAGCGAACTTAACAACATGTCTTGGGAATGTGCGAGGGAACCAAAATATCCATAGAAAACCCATGGGGACATGGGGAGGTCATGCATACTCCATGCAAAGGAATCCAAGGTCAGGATTTGAACTGCTGAAGCTGTCAGTCGACCATGCTGATGTCTGCACCACCATGCAATTAACCCTAACCCCAGATTACTCAAACAGCTAAGTGCAAATATAATTGCAATAAGTTAAAAAAAAATGTTGCTGTATGATTAAAAAACGTAGCAACCATTTTAACAGATTTTTAGAAAAATCTTAACAGCTTTGCTATGTCAGTCTTCTTCTGATGTGAAAGAGGCAGTGTATGAGATATTTAGAAGATTATGTATCTTGCATATTAGATGTGCAGCAAATATATTAAAATTAAGATGCTCGGGACACACACAGAGGTTGGAAGAAGTCATGAAATTGTTCTGACTGTTGATAACATACATAACATGCACTAAACTTGTGATAATCATAGAACATAAGCGAAACTGAATACTCTAAAGCCTTGTTCTTGTTCATTTATAGTGTATGTAAAAACTTTAATTCACTGGAAACCTAGGCAGGAGCGTGCATTCCTGGAGCTGATGTGCTAATGAACTACAGAAATAGTCCTTGGGGTCGTGCGTTCATTGGCTTAGGCCAAACTTTAGGTCCATCTGATTGGCCCCACACAGACGTTGGGGATTTGAGGGACACCAGAGAGCTCGAAGAGGCTCCTCTACTTTGCAGACGGGACAGCGCTGGAGCTACGCGTGGAGCAAACTCTTTTTGCGAGGGGGTAGACCGCAGTGACTTTCACGGATGATTCAGTGACTACTTGTGGTACTATACATACTTTTAACGGTCGTTGAAGCAATTCTAGATGGAGGCACGCTATATTCAATAAACATTTCAAGTGTTTTCTCATAATTCAGAGACATGCTGAGCGCGATATTCCCTGTGGTCCTATCCGCTTGTATTGTTGGCCGGCTTTTGGGTTGCCAGCTCCCCACCGAGTGGAGACCCCTGAGTGAAGGATGTCGCGCAGAACTGGCCGAGATCATCGTCTACGCCAAGGTGCTGGCGCTTCATCCCGACCCGTACGCGTTCAACTCGCACTACAACGGCCTGCCGTACGGGTACGAGCGCACGGATGAAGCGGACACGCTGCTCTACACAGCAGAAGTGGAGCTGCTCTGTGACCAGGCATGGGGCAGCATGCTGGAAGTTCCTGCAGGCTCGCGTCTCAACCTCACCGGTCTCGGCTACCTGTCCTGCCAGTCCCACACAGTGATGGAGAACTACGCCTACATCTTCTTCCTCAGGTGAGAATGCACTATTCCTTGGTATTCCTCTGTGTAGTACACCTGCCAGTTATTACTTTGGTCCACACCTACTGGCTTCATGGCTAAATTAGGTTAACCTGTGGGTTGGGTCAACATGGGTGCAGTGGTGTATTCACAAAATTGAAATCCAACATGCACCATATGTGGTTGTTTGCATGGCTTTTCTGGAGCTAAATACCTGATAGAGTTTAAGTCACCATTTCAGATGCAAACAGACATTTTGAGAACACAGAGAAAGAGAACAGGAGGCACAGGTTCAGTAATTTGACCGGTAAACGATTTTTCAAAGGTCAATGGTCATTTAAATACAGTATGCATTGTCAGAGTCCACAGATAAAGAATAATAGGTCATAGAGCAAAGCTCTATAGGGGGATGAAGAGTGATTTAAACTCAGGCTAAGTAACTTAAAGTTAGTAGACAGAGACAGTTGTATGTTTTAGACCATAAGCAAATAAGATCACACACACACACACACACACACACACACACACACACACACACACACACACACACACACACACACACACACAGAGAGAGTTAAAGAGGATATATCTGACCAGGTTCTCCTCCTAATTGAATTATGTCATGCATTCCAATCTCTGCTGCATACAGTAAAATGCCTGATCTTTAAAGCTGCTATCTGTGTGTTGTGTGTGTGCATGTGTGTCTCTGCTTTCATATGCAGGATGGATGAAAACTATAACATTCTGCCACATCGTGTTAACTACCAGGACGCCATCTTCCCTGACACCCAGGAGAACAAACAAATGTTCTCCAGCCTCTTCCAGTTCTCTAACTGCTCCAGTGGACATGCATTCCACAAGTTCAGTCCTGACTGGGAACATCAAGAGCATCAAACTGTAAGTCTCACACACACACACACACACACAATAAATAAAAATCTAAAATCTAAAACACACCTCAAAACTTTGACACAGCTACTTGAAGACCGCAGGAGATCAAGGACTGCTGAGTTTCATGGACTTTCCTTCACGAATGCCTGACAAAAGCCATATCTAGTATTTATGTGGGCACTTGAAGACAGAGAAAGACAAGTATTCCGTAACATCACATGATGCTCTTTGGAATATTGTGAATTCATTCTGCGATAACATGGATCATCCGATTTTGCACAAACTTGTGGTGTCTATGTCAGCTAGAGTGCATGCCAAGTTGGGACAGTATGGAAAATGCAAATAATATAAAAACGCAGTGTTTATTACAATTACTCTGACTTTTATTTCATTGCAGACAGTGTGAACCTGAGATATATCATGTTTTGTCTGGTCAACCTCATTTCATTTGTTATTCCTGCATTTCAGGCCTGTAACACATTCCAAAAAAAGTTGGGATGGTAAAGCATTTACCACTTTGTAACATTGCCATTCTTATCCTAATCCTTAAAACATGTTTTAGCACCAAAGATACCAAGTATTTCAGGGGTTATTTTGCCCCATTCTTCCAGCAAACACGTCTTAGGATAGTGTACAGGGTGTAGCAGTACGGGGTTGTTGTTGTCCCATTTTTCGTTTCAAAAGATTCCACACATGCTCTGCCTTTTGTAATGTGTGCAGCACATGATTTTGCATTGTCATATTGAAAAATGGAACGTCCCTGGAAAAGATGTCACCCTGAGGCAGCTTATGTCGCTCTAAAAACTCAATGTACTTTTCTGCATTAATGCTGCCATCATGGAAGTGTAAATTACATTTGCTAAGGGCACTGACACAGCCCCATACCATGACAGACCCTGACTTTTGTATTTGTTGCTGATAGGTGGTCTAGGTGGTCTTTTTGTCTTTGGTCCAAAGCACACGGCATCCATTTCTTCCAAAAAAGAGCTGAAATACTGATTCATCTGACCACAATACACATTTCCATTTGTGTGATGGTCCAGATGTCTCTGATCCCAGAGAAGTTGACACCACTTCTGGACATGATTAACATTAAGGCTTCTTTTTTGCACAATAAAGTTTTAGTGGAATTTGTTGGGCTTGGCAAAGGTTTGCCAAAGCAATCTCTTGCCCATGTGGTTCTATCAGCTACTGATGAATGACGGTTCTTGATGCAGTGTTGTCTGAGGGATCGGAGATCAGGCCAGTTTAGGTTTGCACCCTTGAACTTCATGCATTGAAATTCCCCCAGATTCCTTGAATTGTTTAATGATATCATGCACTGTAGATGGAGAAATATGCAAATCCCTTCCAATCTTTCTTTGAGGAACATTGTTCTTAAACATTTCAATCATCTTCTCATGCATTTGTTGACAAACTGGCGATCCTCAGCCCATCTTTGCTCCTCAGAGACTCTGTTTTTGTACCAAATCATTATTACAATCACCTGTTGACATGACCAGTTTGAAATTACATCATTATTTAGTTTTTCTACCTCATTACTAGCTTTAAATTGTCCCATCCCAACTTATTTTGGAATGTGTTGCAGACCTGAGATGCAGGAATGGATGTTTATAAGCAACTGAAATATCTTGGGTTCTTACTGTCTGGTTCTTTGTTTGTATTTTCCATACTGTCCCAACGTTTTCTGATTTTAGGTTGTATTAAAGATTCAGCTCTTCACCCAAATTGGTATGCTGATTATATGATGTGCAACAGAAAATGTTGTATTAAATTTGAGAAAAATACAAGATATGAGCATATTCACTTGAGGTCTCAGACTTTTGGTTATTGTGTATATAGTCACATAACCACAGGAAGTCAGCACTTGACCATAATCCAATCACAGGGCTTACATGAACTTTAGTAACCTGTGAAAATGAGTGTGAAAATGCTGTTAGTTTGACTATTTTGAAATAGGAACAACGGAGCAGACCTCGGATCTTGTTCATTCAGTCAGTAATGTGTCAGTAGCATATCTAACAAAGCTGTTGTTTAAGGATGGAGGTGGCAGCATCACTATATTTCTTCTGATTGGAAGCTCATGCATATCACTGTTTTTGTTGAGCATTCTCCAAAGACTGAGGTTGCAATACCAAATCCACTATGTCACCATAGTAAGGATACTATTATCTTTAGGTGGGTTAGGGTGCAGCCTGGCACAAGCTCTTTTCAGTACTCTTGTGTTTTCACACATGAACAGTGGTAGAAATCTGAGTCAATTACTGTATGACATGTATTGAATAACCCAAATATTATGGTAAAATACAATATCAGCAAACAAAAAACAGCTTTTCACTGCTTTACAATAGTGGAGTGTGATGTTAGCTTGAGCGCTTTGCACTATGTAACACAAGTTTTGTTCCCAGCTTTTTAATGTTACATTCCAATTGCTGATGTCTAAAACAAATTAAAAATTGCTTACATTCATCATAAACTTCGCTTTTGTGACCACGGCAACGAAAATGATGAATTTTTATTATAGAAACAGGTCACCAACAGGCATGCCGAAGTATGCTTGTAGGCCTCACACATCTTAGCAGATGTTTCCACAGAGTACTTTTTCGCTCTTGTCTTTATAAAATGGCCACATACATAGCAAAATGCGTCTGCTGGATGTATGCAACCTCTTGATGCCATCTAAATTGACTAAGTTGCTGTGTACTGTAAGGAAAAAGGATGTCTCTCCAAACTCGATAAAAATGGTCAATATTTATTCAATGCAGTATCAAAGTACAAGAGTGTACTGAGGAATCAGCAGAGCAAGACTGATCACCCGGTAGCAGAGTAACACACAATATATACATTTGAAAGTAGTGGTCCTTCCTAAGCTCCTCTTGTAATGGGTGTGGGGTGAAGTGTGAATACTGTCGTTATCAGAATTTGAATAGAGAATGAATTCAGACCTGTCTGTCTAGGTCAATTCCCCTTTGTCTGTGATGGCTGTTGGCCACTTACTTTGCAATCCCAATCAATTAGATCATGTCTCTCCGTCTCTCGGGAAGGGCTATAGTGGCCCTATATAACTGTAGTTATACAGCTACCTACAATTCTGTACAGTCCCAGAAAGTTCTAGATAATTCTGGACAGTTCTAGAAACTTCTTGATAGTTCTCACAATTCCAGAAGCTTCTTAAGTATCTTGAAATATGGCGAATATCCTTAAAAATAGATCAATTTCAAAATATAATTGTGCTGACAACAAAAGCAAAGTTTACAGTGAATAATAACTTTTTTCTATTCATTTAGGGTACAAACAATCAGGAAAACACTAACTGCATGAAGATATCTGTGGAAAAAAAGATTTTCACAAATATATAGCCCAAATTTGCAACAAAAGCATTTTATGGCTAGCCGTGTGGAGTGGCCTACTTCTTGATACTTCCAACTATGAATTGAGTGCTGTTATCTCTCTGAGTGACCCTAAGGCTGTAAAGCAGTTCTGGTTGCTACGAAAATATGAATGCAGCTGTCAATCTTTGAAGGCTTGTGGGGCCTGGTAGCCGCTAACAGATTTCAATAATGACACCTGTCCTGACTTCCTTCATCAAAAGACATGCTGGCATTTATGATTAAAGCATGCTGCTGTAATAGGTAAGAGAGTGCACTAATAATGAAGCATCTGCCTTTGGTGCAAAGAATGTTTGTGAACCTGTGTAACCTGCAATTACTGACCATGTACCACTAGAACTCACAGGTCAAAACCTGTTCTGGAAGTTCAGGATTTTGAAGGCACAGACAGTTAAAGTGCTAACACAGAAAGGAAAACGAGCATATAGTCAAAGCAATTTCAAAATTTTATTAAAGGACATTTTCAGTTATCATATGTAATTTTTGAAAACACATAAGTACAAGTAAACATTAGATACTGTACTGGGCAATGAAATATAGGATACTAAACTGTGTAGAGTATTAACTACATAGCCACTGCAATAGGTCCCATATATTGATTTATGTAATACCAACACTGACTGCCATATATTGTATTTTTACTATTTAATATGGGTAAAATCTTATCTCACTGCAGACCTGCATGCTGTGCATTAAATCTCTCAGCATCTCCTTGCCACGCATCAGGGGCATTGCTAGACTACTTGTCATACTGGGGCACACACAGATTTTAGAGGGGCACAGCTTGTACCCCTCTGCTTGACAATCAGTCGTAGGGGCACAACTATGTATAAAAAATAAGCTTGTTAAACAGTAAATGGATTAAGTGATTTAACACAAGTGGGCGTTACTATGTGGCGTGTCCTGTAGTTCTGCCCAGCAATCCAGGAAAACTTGAATTTTTCCTTCGCAGTTTTACTGGGGTACATGCCCCACTCCTACCCTTTAGGTATTTCAGAAAGAAAGCAGGGAACTGAGAAGCTTGCAGGAACTGAGAAGTGTGTACAAGGCTGTGAAAATCGAACATATTTAACTCTGGTGTGCTGCGTTGCAAAGGTTTTTTCAAAATGAGGTGATGGTTCAGGCACACACATGTGGATGTGTACCGTGCTTTCACCCGTCTGAAGCACACGCTCGTGCACATGCATTTTTCAAAATGAGAGTTCAGTATAAGATTAAGTGAATAAGTGTAACGCGGCAGAGGCAGGAACGTGAGAGACGAGCACAAATTCTAGTAAAAATAAAGGTTTTATTAAAGAAACTAACCAAACTAAGGGCAAACACAGCAAAACAAAAAAACAGGCAGAGCCAGAAAATGGGTGCATAAACAAAAAACCAGGCGGAGCCGGAAAATTGGTGCAAAAACCAAAACGGGCGGAGCCGCACACGAGCATACAGGGCGAACGGAACCGCAACACAGGAAAACAAAGACAGCCAGGATAGCCAACGGAAGAACGCGGAGGGCTCGGACATGACCGAAGCACAATAATCCGCCCTGACTGTCTCTCAGGCGTGACATTACCCCCCCTCCCTAGGAGTCCGAGACGGAGCTAGGACTCCAACACCCCTGACCCCTGAAAGTCACAGAGGCCTCAGGAGGTTTTCTTCCAGGATGACACCTGGCAGGGTTCTGGTAGCTTTCAGGTTGCTGGTGATCGGGGTCGCCATCGAAAAGCTGGCGAACGGGGTTGCCGACAAGATGCTGGCGAGCAGGGTCGCTGTCGTGCCCCTGAAGATCCGGGCAACCGTACCTGACATGAGTGGGTGGTGGGAGGCCGGAAAGAGGGCACAAGTCAGGCTCGGAGACAGGAGTCCTCAAAGCAAGAGTAGACGTCCTTAGTGCGTCACAGAAGGGGAAGTCATTGGAGCAGGAGTGGACATCCTCGGGATAGAACCCGGAACAGGAACTTGGCTCTGGACGGTCGTCGCTCGGACGATCTCTGGGACGGGCATCCTCTGGTCGGCCGTCCTCTGGACAGTCTCTGGGACGGGCGACCTCTGGACGGGCGTCTGGACAGTCACTGAGACAAGCATCCCCTCTACCGGCTCTGTGGTTGACATCTGCTGGACGGAACCAAGAAGTGACGTCTTCTGGACGGAGCCTGGAAACGACGTCTTCGGGTCGGAACCCTGATGTGACATCTTCTGGGCTTTGACAGGGAGAGGACCCAATTCAACCCTGAGTACCTCCAAAAATTGTTCCCTGGTCCAGGTTTGGGACATGGGGCACATGTTGGAGGCCCATTGTACGACCTAGCCCGAGAGGCGCGAAATCATAAATGCTATTCGGGCAATATTTGCGCAGGCAGGGAAGTAACAAAAAAATTTTTCACACTGTTCTATGAACCACTAATATACAGTAGGTCAGGCTTGCCCTGGTAGTTGTCTGGCCAGACCGAGGTGGTTCTGGAACCCGCCGTCTCCATGGTAGGCGGATTATTCTGTAACGCAGGAGTAAAAATAAATGTTTTATTAAAGAAACTAACCAAACTAAGCGAAACAAAAAAACAGTCAGAGCCAGAAAATGGGTGCAAAAACAAAAATGGGTGCAAAAACAAAACCCATCTGTTTACTTGTTATGGCCTGTCATTCAGCACTCAGTAGCACCAAAGTACCTACAGCTTAGCATTATATGCCTAATCAAAGGTTAAAGGTTAAAGCTAATCCCTTTCCCCCCAAGGGTGAATCATCGCCATGTAGTTTGTAACTGCAGTTACTTACAGCTGGTTAGTTGTTCATCAGACTTTGTGCTTCTGGCAAATTATTTGACCAAAAATAATTAATTGTACTATCCTACTATTTACCCCTATTTATTATTACTTTTATGAGTGTTTTGGATGAAAAAGTTCAAATCAGGCAAATTCATTCAATGTAATCACATCATTCTGTATCCAATCAGTCAACGAGGCATCTGAAATGGTAACAGCGGAGTCATGCTTTGTTGCTGGTATTGTTACAGTATTCAACTTCTTAGCCAATTTTACATCCTTGTTTTGCTGTCAGTCACTACAGGTGCTTCCTAGAGATTTTCATCCAGAATAGCAGCCTCCCAGCACACCCCAATACAAACAGAGATATATACAAACATCAGTCTATCCTACCTGTAAGAGAAAAAGTATAGGAAGCAAAAGCAAAGGAGCCATCATTTAGACAGAGGACACAGAGAGCTTTGAAGGAGAATAAGTGTTTGATGTGGACATAGCAGATGGAATGTCTGGGGCCCTCGAGGATAGAGAGAGGAAATTTCTACTTCAGCAGAAGTCAGGGCTGTGTGATCAACCACACACAGATGCTTAGCTCTTGTTCCGAGATTATACCTTTAGACAGCCAAACTCATCAAACAAAGATGTCTTACTTGGGCTGATAACTTGACTATAAACAATAAACGTTGACTTGGGGTGTGTAGACAATCTAAAGCTCTCTGACATGAATCTGCTTGAGCTTATGGTAGCACTGGTGCTTCTCTAGCTAGTCTTTAAGCATTGTGCGGAATACACAAGGCTCAGACAAGCATTTGAATGGGGTATCAACCAGTCCAGGGCTGGGTATATAATATATGTTATACATGTTATATATAACAGCAAAAAGGAATCAATCATTTAACATAAAAATGAATGGCTTAGGCTGGCACTATGTGATTAGATAGGGATAAAACTCCATAAAGGGCAGCACGGCTGTGCATCGGTTAGCACCAGTGATCTCTGGTTCGATCCCGACCTTGTACTCTGCCTGTGTGGAGTTTGCATGTCTACCCTGTATCCGTGTGGGTTTACTCTGGGTACTCGGGTTTCCTCCCAAATTCCAAAATCATGCGTTAGGTTCATTTGTTGCTTTAAATTGGCCCAGTATGAATGTGTCTGAACCTTGCTCATGTCGGGAATAGCCATCGATGCTTATGCAACATTGAATAAACAACAACAACAAACTACATTAAAAAGAATATACTTACATCAAGTAATTTTACGAGAGTAATTAAAATAATGTGTAACTTGTAGCCTCCAGCTTGAAATGTTATTAGGAATTAATATGTGCACACTTGCAAATAAATACAGACTGCATTAATTGCATAGCAGAGTAGTGGGTATTATATAATTTATTAGTTCATTAACTATGTTATTTGTGTTCTTGTTTTCCCCTGAAATAGTGAATGTGGCGTTCAGTTATCCAAATATATGGAAGCCTGTATTAAACATAATTATCTAGAAATGTATTACAACCAGACTTTCTTTGTAGACTGGTTTTTAATTTGTTTACTCCATCTTTCTTAAGAATATAGACAGTGGTGGCTCAGCAAATATGGGTCTGGCCTACTAAAGTATTTAATCAAGGAAGCTGTGGGCGGATGTGGGTTGTGGAAGAGTCAGGAACGTTGGGGGTTCCAATCCTTGGGCTTTGCCTGTACCCTGTGTCCCAAGATAAGTGACTGACTTCCCATTGACCCTGACTATTACAAGCATGGATTAAAAAAATATATACATTATTATAGCAGTAGTAAAAGCCAGCTGTACAAAAGTATAACATAAGCGATGTTTCGATACTTTAGAGATGTGGTGCAATTCTCAGCTTTACCTTTGGAACAGTATATCGAGGAAGCATGGAAGATGGATCTTTTATCTGTTAACACTGTGTCAGAGGCAGTATAGTTAAATGTTTGTCTGTGTTTTGTGTTTGGGTATGTCCAGGTCAGAGGGGGTGTCCTGAGGGCATAAGAGGTCATGCTAACAGGTGTTCAGTGGTCTAAACAGATGGTGCCGTCTGACTGTCAGCTCTGTTATGGAACAAGTTGTAAAATAAATTCAACTGTTGTGACAACCCAATTGGGCACTACTGAACAGACGCACAACTCACAAACACACCAAGCATGCTCACATACACTAACATGCACAGACACTACAGTGAATGGATCATTTTGGTGGTTTGTGTATATTGTGGAGTGAATGTGTGCATGGGCATAGAAAGGTGGAGATAATTAGCCATGCTGGGATAAACAGAGATAATGAATGTTGCTGTGTGGATGAGATTTCTTAGGGGAAAAGACTCATTTGACATAGCCTATGGGAGTCATTCTATCAGCATAATGCAATGCAAAACCAGCTCATCCAACACACACACACACACACACACACTATTCAGGCAGCAGTGTGTGACAAATCATGAAAATTAAGAATCTATGCTCTGGCACGTCTTCAAGACGTCTGTACGTCATATCCAAACTCACCACTCTGTAATGCATGCTATTTTGATGCTGTGAATGCATTTTAGTGGCTTCAGGAAGTGGAGATATGATCAGCTTTTTTAAAGTAATAGCATGGATGTTTTGTATCTGGTGAAAAACAATTTTGATTGAAAGCTGTGCTGTGTACCAGTTTCTAGCAATTATTGACATTTACAGCATTTAGCAGACGCCCTTATCCAGAGCGACTTACAATTGATACAGTCATACAAACCAAGCAATTGTGGTTTAAGTACCTTGCTCAAGGACCCAACAGTGGCAGCTTGGCAGAGGTGGGATTTGAACCCTGGACCTTGTGGTCCATAGTCCAGCACCTTAACCGCTAGGCTACCACAGTCCACAGCAATTTTTAAATCTATTAGTTAAAGTCAAGAGTTTATACACATTCAAAAACTATTCAAGACTGCAATCTAAACAGCATGTAATGTGCAAAACAGATAGATATAGATAGACAGATCACTTTATTAATCCCAGAGGGAAATTCGTGTGTTTCAGCGGCATAAGTCAAACAAAAAGCGGAAAGGAAGAGCAAGATATACATAGAGATAAGATATAAATATACATTGAGAGCAGGGTTAAACTACAGCTATTAATTAAAAAATAAATAAATAAATAAATAATAATAATAATTACACCAATATGATTATAGAAAAATAGTATGTTCCGTAGCCAGTAATGACCCGGCACAGTGCAGAAGAGTTGTACAGTGTGGTAGCTGTTGCTATAAATGATCTCCTGAACCTCTCCTTATTACAGCAGAGCTGGATGAGTCTATTACTGAAGGTGCTCCTCTGTCTGGTCAGCAGGTCTTGTAGAGGATGTAAAGTGTTCTCCAGAATAGCAGTGAGTTTAAGTGTTACATATGATATTTCTGATATACAGTAAGTATGATACATACGGCATGATGTTGCTGAGCAGTGAAAATATATCTTTATCGATTTGGGTTTTTGTGTATTAAATGTTCTTTGCAGGTGTGGGGGGGATGAGTTGCATGTTTCATGAATATTACCAGCTTCAAAGAATGGTAACAAGACCTCTGGTATCTTTGGTAACTCCATTTTTAAATACCTGATATTTTTAACAACTAGACATGATTTTGGGAATAACTTATTCAAATAGCAAAAAGGAATCAATCATTTAACATAAAAATGAATGGCTTAGGCTGGCACTGTGTGATTAGATAGGGATAAAACTCCATAAAGGGCAGCACGGCTGTGCATCGGTTAGCACCAGTGACCTCTGGTTCGATCCCGACCTTGTAGTGTGGAGTTTGCATGTCTACCCTGTGTCCGTGTGGGTTTACTCTGGGTACTCGGGTTTCCACCCACATTCGAAAATCATGCGTTAGGTTCATTTGTTGCTTTAAATTGACCCAGTATGAATGTGTCTGAACCTTGCTCTTGTCGTGAATAGCCATCCATGCGTATGCAATATTGAATAAACAACAACAACAAACTACAGGGTGGGCCATTTATATGGATACACCTAAATAAAATGGGAATGGTTGGTGATATCAACTTCCTGTTTGTGGCACATTATTATAAGGGAGGGGGAAAACTTTTCAAGATGGGTGTTGACCGTGGTGGCCATTTTGAAGTCAGCCATTTTGGATCCAACTTTATTATTTCCAATAGGAGAGGGTCATGTAACACATCAAACGTATTGAGAATTTCACAAGAAAAACAATGGTGTGCTTGGTTTTAACGGAACTTTATTCTTTCATGAGTTATTTACAAGTGTATGACCACTTATAAAATGTGTTAGCAACACCACAGAAGAAATGCTAGCACAGGCTTCCAGTATCCGTTGTTTCAGATGCTGCACATTTCGTATCTTCACAGCATAGACAATTGCCTTCAGATGACCCCAAAGATAAAAGTCTAAGGGGGTCAGATCGGGAGAGCATTTCTTCTGCGGTGTTGCTATCAGTGTGTCAAGAGTGGGAGAAGAGGGTTGCATTGACAATCCAACACAATGGGCAGCACTTTGAACACATTTTATAAGCGGTCATAAACTTGTAAATAACTCATGAAAGAATAAAGGTCCGTTAAAACCAAGCACACCATTGTTTTACTTCTCAATAAATTCTCAATAAGTTTGATGTGTTACATGACCCTCTTACCATTGGAAATAATAAAGTTGGATCCAAAATGGCCGACTTCAAAATGGCCTCCATGGTCAACACCCATCTTGAAAACTTTTCCCCCTCCCATATACTAATGTGCCACAAACAGAAAGTTTATATCACCAACCATTCCCATCAAGTAATTTCACATCAGAGTAATTAAAATAATGTGTAACTTGCAGCCTCCAGCTTGAAATGTTATTACTTATCTGGTATTGGAAAGGAATTAATATGTGCACACTTGCAAATAAATACAGACTGCATTAATTGCATAGCAGAGTAGTGGGTATTATATAATTTATTAGTTCATTAACTATGTTATTTGTGTTCTTGTTTTCCCCTGAAATAGTGAATGTGCCGTTCAGTTATCCAAATATATGGAAGCCTGTATTAAACATAATTACCTAGAAATGTATTACAACCAGATTTAATAATGCACACATTCTTTGTAGACTGGTTTTTAATTTGTGTAACCCATCTTTCTTAAGAATATAGACAGTGGTGGCTCAGCAAATATGGGTCTGGCCTACTAAAGTATTTAATCAAGGAAGTTGTGGGCAGATGTGGGTTGTGGAAGAGTCAGGAACGTTGGGGGTTCCAATCCTAGCTCCACTGCCACTGTTGGGTTCTTGAGTAAGGCCCTTAAGATTGAACTGCTTCAACTCAGCTCAGATATGGGTCATATTTTCATAAAGCCCCGTGTAAACTTGTAAACACTAGGCATGTTGGCATAATATATTTTATGAGATTGTAGTAACAGTGATGCTTTACTTTATTAGCTGTTTTTTGAAAGTGAAAGAGAGAGCAATAAACTGTGGTGGCCTAGTGGTTAAGGTGCAAGACTATGAACCAGAAGGTCCAGGGTTCAAATCCCACCTTCCCAAATCCCAGGGTTCAAAGCTGCCACTGTTGGGTCCTTGAGCAAGACCCTTAACCCACAATTACTTGGATTATAAGACTGTATTAATTGTAAGTCGCTCTGGATAAGGGCGTCTGCTAAATGCTGTAAATGTAAATAAAATCTAACTTTGGTTTCAGATTTGTTTCTTCTACTGAAAGTTCATCTCAACTACCTCTGAACTACCTGAGCTGAACTGGCTCAAATTCAGTGCTTCCTGTCTAGTCCAGTTCTGACCTTTATGGCCCCCTTCCCTCCTCCCTGCGTCTCTTTCTTTCCGTTTGTCCTAGCATCCTGCTGCTTGATGGTCATTATGGCCCTGGGTGAGTCAATAGTGTTTCATCACAGCTTGTATCGCTGAGCATAACAGGCTGTGCTTGGCTTGTGAAATGGCCTGGAATGTCCAACACAGTCACACACACAAAGAGAGGAGGCATCAAGTAAAAAAAAACTGGTTGAGCACTCTCAGAAAAACATGAGCATCAGGAGTGTTTTGCTGCACATTTGGCCATTCTGACCAGCTGTCTATGATCTGGGTTCATATATTATTTTTGTGCCTGTTGATGACGTCCATCTCTGTCTGTCGGTCATTTGGCGTCTGTGCACGTTGCTATGCCAGATACTCTTCCGCAGAGCAATGGCAGAGTTATAGTGGTGTTGTTTGTTTAGACAGCAGTGTTTGTTGTGTTTACATAGGAGGCCAACTCTCCAGTAGGTGGCGGTTATCTCCCCATCATCTTGTTTACTCTCATTCTTGTCCCCTATGAGCTCTGCCAACTTACTGTCTTGTCTCTTCTACTCACACTTTACATAAAGTAGTCATTTCTATGCAGGGATTCCCCTACATTGGTGTCAGAGAAAAACTGACTACTCAGGGCCCACTGAGTGGACGACATTTATACAATCCGTAATGGGATTCTCATTTTGGTCTTAACTACAGCCTTTTTTAATTAGATGCATATTTAAATTTCAGTTTGAAGAATAATTGGGATGGGAGTTTGAACTTTCCATATGTTAAAATTATCCCGATGACTGCTGACCCTTAAAGGGACAAAATTAAAATGTGTAGAAACTGTTTAGGCAAAGAGTGTTTAGTTTGTTAATGGTTTAAAGCAGTGGCTCCCAAACGTTTTCGTCAATTCCCCATTTTTGTAGATAAGAATATTTGTAAACCCTCCTAATCCAACACGGGTACATGTCTTTCACTTCCAAATTCCGGTGGAACTTATTTAATCAACTTTGTAATTCATACAAAATGGCTACTTGAACAAAACAAAACAACCTTTCCAAAACAAATCACCTTTACAGTGGATTTATTACAAGGGACATGGACTATATAACTTAAACATGCCTCTTTCATTTGCCCCCCACTTTGGGAACCACTGGTTTAAAGAATGATGTAAGCAAATAAAAGACACTAATGATGTTTGGTTGTTTGGACAGAAGAAAAGGGTATGAAACAAGAGAGGATGCCTCCCCTCGCCTTAGTAACAGCTTAGTTCTGTGATGTAAGGAACATTTGAATTTGTCTGAATTGTAGCCCCCTCTTCCACTGACTGAAAATGCGAATAAGGCTATGGTTGTGGTGTGTGTTTCAGGAAGTGCTCTTCCAAATACCCCCTCAAGTTTTCCAAGGAAATGTAAATGTAACTTCATTTTGTAACTGTAAAGAAATTCAGCAGATGTTCCTATCCAGAGCAGGTTACAACTGATACAGTCTTACAAGGAATAATCTAAGCAATTGTGGCTTAAGATCTTAGGTAAATGGGCCAACAGTAGCAGCTTGACAGTGCTGAGGCATGAACTTCAGAATTTCTCATCCATATTCCAGTACCTTAACCACTGCACCACCACAGTCCTATGACAAAGTCCTACAACATTATCTCTTTGGTTACTGTTCATCCAATGTTCTGCGCACAGTCAGTACATAGTCAAAAGTATGATAAATTCAGTGGTTGCCAGATCCAGTGAGAAAAAAAATGCTAAAGTCAATGGAAAAAGAGGGCAAATAAACCAAGTGTTTAGAAATCTGTGGAACTGCCAACTTGCTGTACAGCTACAGTGTGTGCAAACCTGGTGAAGACTTACAGGAATCGTTTGACCTCTGTCATTGCCAACAACGGTTATGTTACAAAGTATTGAGTTGAACCAAATATATTGACCAAATACTTATTTTCCACCATAATTTACAATTAAATTCTTTAAAAATCCTACAATGTGATTTCCTGGATTTTTTTTTTCTCATTTTGTCTCTCATAGTTGAAGTGTATCAATGATGACAATTACAGACCTCTCTCATCTTTCTAAGTCGGAGAACTTGCACAATCAGTGGCTGACTAAATACTTCTTTGCCCCACTGTACATACAATGAGTACCCTGATTACTGTGGTAAAAAACCAGCTCTCTTTATTGGATTTCTTAGGCTATGTCCACACGTACACGGGTATTTTCTAAAACGGGGGGTTTTCAAATTCGTTTATAAAAAACATCGCGGGGCAAAAAAGAGAACGGTTGAAAAAAAAACTTCGGTACACATGAATGAAACGCAAAAACGCACACAGTCCCGCTGTTCAGGACGCAGAGGCCAAACCAGCAGTCCTAATTGCCGGCGAAGCAGCTCACTCAACGAAACAGCAACGTCCGATGCATCCGAACATTTTCTCGCCACATTCTTCTCAACAACGCTTCGTTAAAGCTGTCCCACCAACGAGAGGATCCGATATATACGTATATATATATTTTTTAGATTAGATTCAACTGTATTGTCATTACACATGGCACAAGTACAACGCAAACGATTGTAGTTAACATCAACAAAAGTGCAGCAATTAAGCAAGCAATGGGTCAAAGTACAATATTGTCCACATGTACAATAAATAAAAAAAAAAATCTAGTTAAATCTGCTCACAATTCAGGAAACCGGATCCCGAGCATTCAAAGAAGCCGATCTTAGAGCAGGATCGGTCGCGACCGACACATCACTAAGGATTAGTAGTTGACTTCGTAGCGCTTGCAGACACCTCTGTTATTCAGTGTAATGAAAATAAATAATTGTAAATGTATTTGTAGAGTTATAACACAGTTCGGTCAGCAGTGTTACAGCTGGCACTATTTTGGTACGTCCGCTATGCACAAAATCGCCTCATGTAAAAACAAGGAGGCGCCCTCGGGGGTGGGGGGCCGATAACGGCGCACAAAGTGAAGTGACGTTACAAGGCAAAAAAACTCCGTTTCCCCCCAGTTCCAACGACAACGGCTGAAAACGGAGTTTTTCTGCAAATCGTCACCCTGGAAGGAGTTTTCCAAAAAAAGCGTCCGTTTTCAGGACCTTAATAAACGCCGTTTTTCGTGTGGGAACCACGAAACGGTCAAACGGTGATAGAAAAATCTACTTTTTTTTAAAAAAATACCCGTGTTCGTGGGACAGGGCCTTAATCAGATTTGTAGATTTGTGGAGTATCCTGTATAAGTGACCACTTGAATAATCGATACACTGCAGAGAAATCGATCGTTATTGGATTATTATTCAGGCATGTATATAACGACAATAACTGAGACAGATTTCTGTGCTGCATTACGAACTTTTGTAAAACGAGGGATTAAAAACTAGCATCTCTCTATGATATAAAAATTACCAGAGGGGGGCAACGAAAATAAACACACAAGTAGGAGGGAAAAGGTGCCGGGTATTATAAACTAATTACGAACCGTGTGGGTTTTTTTGCATTAGCTAACACTTAAAAGCTAATGCTAACAACTGACGTGAGAAGTAGATGCTAGATAGTTTTTGGTTATACTGCTGTAGGATCCCATAATAAACGTTAGCACACATGTATGGTTTTGTTTGGTAGTGTATTGCCAGCTGCTGCACCACAGCACTCTGTAGTAATGTGATTGTCACCCTACCTGCAGCTGTATTCATTATCATTCATGCTACTTAGAGTTACTCATCTGTCCTATCACACAAGTGTTGGTCTTTCACTCAGGTTTCCCTACTCAGGTTTTTTTCAGCCCATTTCCTGTATCATGAGTTTGTGGTTTTTGCAAAGAGTTGAACCTTTTCCTATTTGCTGGGTTGTTTTTAAGGGTTTTTTGAAACATTTGTTTTTGCTGGTTCCACATGCTGTTTTATTATCCCTTTTTAAAATAAATATTATAGACTTAATATTGGAGAATTTAGAATACATTATTAATTTCAGATAACCAAGTCTCTGACTGTCTGTGTATGAATTTTCTTTATTACAGCGTGTAGTCTTTTTAATTCTGTTTAATATTATACATGTGAGTTGATTAATGAAAAGCAGATATGGAGAGTAGAAGAATGACAGGAGATTGGAGATTAATTATGGAATGAAGGTTGGTTTAAAGGTTACCATAGTTGTTGGCCATTTGCTCAGGTTTCTCCTCTGTCAAACACTGAAGATCATAGGGGAAAAGGATAAACCACACCCGCCGTATTAGACTATTGTATATAGAGGTAGACCAAAACTTAAACCGATTAACTAAAAAGTGGAAGTGTACAGCCTACAGGTTAAAGTTGGCCAAAGCCCTATGCTGTTTGCAAAAATTATGAAATCAGCACCACGTTTTTTATTTTTACATCATAGCAAAAAACCAATCAAGGGATATGACACCAGAATAAATGTTGGCTAATAGGTTGAACACTTAGCTTTGTGAAGCATACTTCAAACTAATAAAGTTACCAGTGGGCTCTGTAAGTTTGTAACCCTTTAGAATTTTATATTTCTGCATACATATGGACCTGAAAACTCAGTCAGATTGTCAACACAAGTCCTAAACGTCGGCCCAGCGACCCCCGTTTCCACACCTGCGGACCCCCAATACTTATACTTGGTCATTATTGATTTGACGGGAAATGATCCAATATTACATATTAGTGAGTGGCAAAAAGTATGTGAACCTCTAGGATTAGCAGTTATTTGAGGGGAAATTAGAGTCAGGTGTTTTCAATTCATGGGATGGACCATAAGGTGTGCGGGGTTGTGAGTCTGCTTTTTAAACAACACATGTTTGTGGAAGTGTATTCATGGTACGAAACAAAGGAGAAGGGAGATTTCTGAACCCAGAAAAAGAGTGGTTGCTTGCTTCATCAGGCTGGAAAATGTTACAAACCATCTCTAAAGAGGTTGGACTCCACCCAATCCCACAGTCAGACAGAGAATTGGTACAAAGGAGGAAAATTCAAGACCATTGTGAACCTCCCCAGGACCCGTGGTCGACCAACAAAAGGATCCTCCAAGAGCAAGGCGTGTGTGTATGTTGGTGAGGTCACAAAGGACCCCGGTTAACTTCTAAGCAACTGACGGCCTCTCTCAAATTGGCTAATGTTAATGTTCATGAGTCACCATCAGAGGATTACTGAACAACAATGGGTGCATGGCAGGGTGGCAAGGAGGGGGGGGAAAGCCACTGTTCTCCAAACAAGAACATGTGCTGCTCATCTGCGTTTGCTAACAGAAAAAACATCACGTGGCACGAGCCAGAAGGGAGGGGGGGGTGGGGCTTGAAGGAATTTGTTTGTGACGGATGAGACCAAAATAAAACTTTTTGATTTTTTTGTTTTTTTTTTATTTAAAATAGAAAGTGGTTATGGTGGAGAAAGGAAAAAACAAAAATGCATTTCCAGCATAAGAACCTTATCCCATCTGTGGAAACATGGTGGTGGTAGTATCATGGGTTTGGGCCTGTTTTGCTGCATTGGCCAGGAGGCTTTCTTTCTGGAGTGTACTATCTCCAAGAGTGGATATCCTGACTTCTAGCGTCCGCGTTACCCTGTCGAGAAACCAGCTGACCCCCACTTCCTCTAAGCTCACGTCACTTTGATCATATCATTGATTACGACATAGAGCCGGCTGAGAGGGGCAGGAATTCTAAAAGAAAAATGTCATGCATCTGTCCATGAACGGAATAGCAAGAGCAAAAAAGGTGGGTCATGCGCAGACAACGAACCTAAGCACAACAAAGCCGTTCTACCAAAGAATGGTTAAAGAGAATAAAGTTCATTGTTTGGAATCTCAAAAATTTTGAATTTACACCGTCAAATGATAAAAACCTCTGCAGCAGTTATAACTCAATTAACCACCTCTTAAATAGATTCAGATCTAATCCAATGGAAATGAGTGTGGAAGGACCTGAACCGGGAGCAAGCAATGTGAAGGAAACCACCCATCCCAGAGCATGAAAGCTGTTCTGTACGGAGGACAATGGCTAAAATTCCTCCCAAGACGGTTGTGAGGAACCCCCCCCTAGAGAAACACTCTAACAAGGGAAGGAGACCAGAGAATACAATAAAATAAGAAGACTCAAACAGATAAACCCCTCTACCGGATGGACAAGATCGAAGGCCCCTCTCCTGCCTTAGTCCGGCACGGTCCCGCCCCACCCGCGCCCAGCCCGCATCTACCAACGAATATCCCAACCCCCAAGTCAGGAGCAGGTGGGCGAGAAGGGAGGCAGTAGTTAAGGAAAACGTTTAGCTGCAGTATTGCTTGTACATGGGGTCACACCAGATACTGTGAAGCAAGGTTCACATACTTTTGCCACTCACTAATAGTAAATTGGATTCATTTCCTCAATAAATAACATGACCACCAAAGTATAATATTTTTGTTATTTGTTTACACTGGGTCTCGTTTATCTAATTTTAGGACTTGTGTGAAAAATCTGATGATGTTTTAGGTCAGAATTATGCAGAAATATAGAAACTTCTAAAGGGTTCACAAACTTACAAGCACCACTACAGTTCAACAACTAATCCAGTAGCCTTCAGAATAGATTATCTATATCAATGAAAAATACTTACATTGTCTTAGCTTTTAGTTGTCTTTTTTCGCCATTTCCAAACCTCGCTGTCCGTGAGCTCTCCTGAAGCGCAAGCGCGCATGTGACGGATGATCAAAGAAAATGACCTGTTTGTATTTTTGGAAAGGAGGTTACACACAAAAGTACCATTTTATTAAATTTGTTTATTAATATTTTCCATTTTCATTTTATTTTATATAAAGTAAGCAGAAGTGCTTAATCCAGACAAATAAGATGTGCAAATGAGAGGTACCAGATCTTGGTCCGGCCAGATCCGGCTCAAATTAAGGACTGACTAGAAGATTGTAGGGTTATTCATACAGCCTACATGGACTTTGGTGTCAAGCTCCTTTCCTTATTACCTGAAACACCACTATGGACTCTTACAAATAAAATCCTTGATTTGAATAAAATTTCTGTACCAGAATAGTGTTTTTCTTTGCTTTTTCAGAGACATTTTGGATAAATTTTGCTGTGTTCCTCAGTCCAAAGCCTTTATTATATGGTGGTTATTTGTTATTCATGGGCATGGATTATGGTAATTGTATGCTAATGATAAAGGAACGTGCACGAGCGACCCATTTATGAATGATTGGTATTCATTAACATACGCATGCCCTACTAATGAATGTCATTTTTACACGGCATTTCATAAATCTGGCGGAGAGTTTTCAGAAATGTCCATTTACGTGTAATTTACTCGCAGTTTGCTTGTCTTTTTTTATGAATGTTTCATGAATGAGGCCAGTAAGTGTGAGTGATTTATGAAATGACACAGTGTGAACAGACAGAGTGCTAACAGGCTAGGCTAATACAAACAGACAGAGGGCTAACAGGCTGAGCCAATGCAAACAGACAGAGGGCTAGGATACACCGAGATATGGGCCAAGTGGACAATACAGGGACACAAAGCTAAAACTTTATCTAAAAGTTTAGATAAACACAACACCTTACAGGGCTAGACACCATCATAGGTGGATATTAAAACACAATACAAGAAGCTCAGAACAGAGTATACAAGACAGGGTAAAATACAGAAACAGAGAGCTGTGGTGCTAGATCCTTTTGGTATTTTGACTAAAGCATGTCACAGACCGTTTTTATTAAGACCCCAGGGAAATGTGGTAACCTGTGGAAAATGGGTGTAACATGCCACCTGAAGTATTGCCCTTTTTCCCGGAGTGGCTTAAAATGGAGCTAAATAGTTTAGACACTTGCTCAGGGGTCCAACAATGGCATCCAGGATTTAAATCACAGTCTTATGATTAGTACTCCAGAGCCTTAACCACTGCACCAGCACAGTCCAGTTATGTATGCAGATTTGCATTTCATCATAAGCAACTATATATAGCTCTCTGCATTTCCCAGCCAGCAATCCTGGCCTGTAATGAGTTGAGCTTCTGCCAGACTGGGGGAAGTCCCATCCCTTATAGATGTTAGAAACATGGCTAGTATTGGGGAGTCAAGTCAAGTCAAGTCAAGTCAGATTTATTTATATAGCGCTTTTTACAATGGAGTGGTTCAAAGACAACTTACAAGTTTAGAAGCTCTCCTAATAACTACGTTCAATCCCATACCAAATTGAGCAAAGCCTAGGGCGACAGTGGCAAGGGAAAAACTCCCTGAAGTGTTATAGGAAGAAACCTTGGAGGATCAAGACTCAAAAGGGACCCAACTCCTTGGGCGGCGCGTAGATGATAATCTAAAGAGCGCAAAAACTAAATTCATGGAGTCAAGTTCAAATAAAATGTGAACGTATGCACCATCGGCACATTATGCATTAAGTGGCCCGGGGTATGGTGGGCGGAGCTGAGACGGAAAGGCAGCTCGAGTGGAGCTACAGAGGATGAACATTCATGTGTGGGCTGGGAACTGGTACCGGAGCACAGCTCGGAGAGAAAACAGAAAATGTAATTAGTTATTGATTAAGAGCACAGGTTTATTACAATCACTGATGCCATGTGTAGCAGAGACCCCGGCAGCATTAGCTATAGCAGACATAGATAGAGAACGAGGAGAACTGGTAGGTAACCAGCCAAGAGGGATCAACAATGAGACATCGGCAACCCCACGGGCAACAGAAGAACAGCAACCCAACGTCTATGATCACATAAGACTCGTTGACTAGAACCCCCAGCTCTGCCCTTAGTTAGGCCAGGGCCACGAGTCAAAGATCACGATGGGACCGAAGCCCAGTAGCCAGACGGATCAGATCTGCCACTCCCAACACTGCTCTCTATATTAGGTTTCATCCGTTATTCTACTGGTTTCAACCAATTTCAATGGGACAAATAAACTAATATCTCTAGATGTTTTTATAACTATCTTGTTCACCAGAGTGGGTTGGAAAAGACATATTTCCTACATATCAGAAACCTTCTCATGGCTCATAACCCACTCATCTCCATATCTTTTTCTTTGTCGTCTGTCTCAGCTGCTGGCTCATCAATGCAGCATGCTGTTTGCGGAGGCGGGAACGTGGGTCAGTCGCAGGAAAGCGTGTCGAATGGAGAAACGAAAGAAGAAGAACCAGCAGCTGAAAGATCGAGTAGGAAGCTGAAGCGCTAATCGCAAAGTGCGTTAAAAAAAGCCGCGTTATGAGAACAAGCTCAAGAATCTCCAGCAGGCACATATCACTGGCAAGACAAAAATCCGACAAAAATTCAATGCCATTGCTCCTCCGTACAAATTTCACGCCAAAGAAAACACACACCAGTCTTTAAGTTCACACGGCTGACCATAGTGGACCATACTTGTAGGACTGCTGGACATTCTGATTTATATTTTCTTCACAAAGTCCTTATATTATTGGAAACAGGTGTATTCTCAAATTTTACTACAACCCCTGCAAAACAAAGTATGGAATCACCAGCTTGGATGAGCACTCATTCAGAATTTCATTCTGTAAAACAAAACTCAGATCAAAAACATGATACAAGAATAAGGTCATTCCAAAGTGCAATTGTTGGCTTCAGGCACACTCCAAGGAAATGAACGAGAAAAACATTGTGGAAGTCAGGAATGTTACTTTTATGACCAAGCCAGGAAAAAAAAAAAAAAAATATGGAATCACTCAACCTGAGAAAAAAAAAGTATGGATCATGAAAAAACAGAATAAACAAAAGTCCATTCAACATTACATCACTAGTATTTAGTGCACCACTTTGGCTTTTATAAACGGCTTTCAGGTCCTGAGGCATGGACTTGATGAGTGACAAAACAGTATTCTGGCATCAATTTGTGCCAACTCTCTTTCGATGCAGTTGCAGATCAGCTTGCAGGTCGGAGCCTTATTGTGGACCATTTTTTGTTCTATTTTCCACCAAAGGTTTTCAATTGGTGAGACCGGACTATTTGAAGGCCATGAATCGACTGAAAGTGTCTTTCTCCAGGAATGCATTCACTTTTTTTTTTGGTTTTTGCCCTATGGCACGATGCATTGTCATTTGGAAAATTATTTCACACCTCCAAACATCCTGTTCAACTGAAGGATAGGAGAAACACTGTCCAAAATCTCACTGTAAAAAACTTGATGCATCGATAGAAGAATGACACAGTCATCTCACCAGTGCTTTTGCTGACATGCAGCCCCATATCTCAAGACTGTGAAATTTGGGTTGTTTTCTTCAGGCAGGACTCTTCATAAATCTCACTGGAACGGCACAAACAAAAGTTTCAAGCATCATCACATTGTCCAATGCAGATTCTTGACTCATCAATGAAGATAACTTTCAAATCCAGTAATCCACAGGTCCATGATTGCCCCTCCTTAACCAATTTGCCAGGTCTGTTCTTTTATGTTTAGGTGTTCAATGATGGTTTTCTTTGAGCTTGCCTGTATGAAATCCCATTTCCTTTAGGCGATTTCTAACGGTTCGGTAATAATGGCTCCAGCTTCCTCCCATTTATGCTTCATCTGTGTCGTTGTAATTTTCCGGCTTTTCAAGACACATGGCCTTAAGTTGTTGTCTGATGCTTTGATGGTCTTTCTTGGTCTACCAGTACGATTGGCTTTAACAACCATTCCATGTGTTGTATTTGTCCATATCTTGGATACAGCTGGACTGTGAACAGCCATCATACTTTAGCAACCATGCGTGAAGAGTTACCTTCTTCAAGAAGTTTCACATCCTCTCTTTTGTTTCAAGAGACATGTCTCTTGTTGGAGACCATGGTTATGCCAATCCATTCGTCCAGCAGCCCTACAAGGTGTCATGACTGCAGGTTGTTTTAACTGAAGACTAAACGAGAGATCTACTTGAGGCATGAGGTTGTTCCATTAGGGAAAGGACAAGGACTGGGGTGTTGTTGTCCTTATTTTCTACCTCCAATTGATGGATTCCATACTTTTCCTCAGAATTGAGTGATGTCCTTATTTTTTTCCTGTGCTTGGCAATAAAAGTAACATTCCTGACTTGCACAATGTTTTCTCTTCATTTCTTTGAGTGTGTTCCTGAAAGCCAACAAGTTGCACTTTGGAATGACCTTATTATTGTATCATGTTTTTGATCTGAGTTTGTTTTACAGAATGAAATGTCTGAATGAGTGCTCATCCAAGACTGGTGATTCCATACTTTTTGCCAGGGGTTGTATATAAACATATATTATACTATGTATGTTTATGTAGGACCTAATTGAGGAGGGTGCCGATAAACAGCACTGGCTAGGCCAAGACTGAAAATTGCAATATTGGTTATACTACAGTCATGCTCTCAATGTTTTATTATCTTTATGTGATCTGGCAACCAGCAAATACACATTATTATTGTTAAAGAACTATGGATAATAGTTTTATTATCTCACTACATTTACATTTCATGTTGTGGAATGCCCACAAGGCTTAACTTTTTCATAGCAGCTGTAAATGGACAATCCTTCACCTAGTGCTCACCTAATGCTCTTATTCACAATGAAACAAACAAACAAACAAAAAAATAAATTCGTTACGATGCTTATTTATGTACCGATCAAGTTGGCCAGCTAAATCATGTCCATACTGTACATTGTACATATGAATCTAACCTCCAAAACCATATTCTGCATTTCACGTTTGCAAATTCTTATTAACCATTTCAGATCAATGGACTCGGACAATTATTGTGTGTAAAAAAAACTTTGTTCTATGGCATTTTGCAAGAAATTCTCAGGATGAGTTTGGAGTAAAAATAATCCTGGTTATTCACTATCGCCACTGGTTTGTATGGTGGAAGATCTGTGATATTTAGAGGTTGTTGTATGCTCCAAAGACATGGGAATCTTGTCAGGATACATGGCATCATGGTCTAAATGAAATACCAGGAGATTTAAATACAAATCTAGATGCATTTACTAAAATCAGCAGGACAACAATTCAAAAGAAATGACAATCTAAAAGGAATCCAAAAGAAAAACTACGCAGATATAGTTTAATGACCACAGAAGCAAGCTTTTTTCATGAACACTCCCACTCCACTGATCTAAACACCATCAAAAACCTGTGGGATGAGTTGAAGGGGACGGTCCACCTGAGAGACCCTGGATAAGGAGTGGTCTCAAATTCCTTGCTCTATATTATAGGAGTCAATTGTGACACATGGTGTAAAAACTGTTCTTTTATCTATGTTTTTTCCTTCTAATATGTTTACTGCAAATAAAGTTGACATTTCTCTCCACAGACTTCATATCCATTTTACCTATATTGTTTCAGAAATACACAAAGCTCCTGAGCGTTCAGAATACATTCACTTGATCTCAGGTAACCAAGTCTAGACGGTCTGTTTGTGGATCATTGGTCTTTACTACAGAGTGTAATCTTTTAATGTTATATAGTTGGGAGTTTGGTGAATGAAAAGTAGATTATATGAGTGGAAGAAAGACAGAGACTAAGAAGATTGATTGTGAATGAGGGTAAAGTTTAGCATTAGCATTTGGCCATTTGTTCAGTTTCTCTCTCATGTCACCACACTGAAGATATATGGGAGGACTTACAGGGCATGACCTGTGTATATATGCTGTAGAGGTAGAAACACTTTAAAGGTTAAAAAGCTTAACCAAAAACATCATGGCCCAACCTACAGGCTTAAAGTCCATCAGAGCAACTACAACACCTGGTAAAAATGATGGAATCACCACACATGTTCAACCAGCATTTTAACACCATATCAAATAAACAATTCACAGATATGACACCAAACGAAGTTTGTTTAATAGGTGTACATTCTGGCTTTGTGAAGCATACTTCAAACATATTAAAATAAATGACTTTAGTTAATGGCAAACTTTTTTCAGATCAAGTAAAGTTGCTCGGTATTGAAGAAGAAACAATGGAATCATCAACCAAAACATAATTACAAATAGTGCTCATTGGGCTGTTATAATGACCTGAACTCTTTGAGGCATGGTCACTCTTCTCTGGGATCTGGGATGGACCATCACGCAGTGGAAACGTATTAGTCAGACCAATCTTTAATCCAGATTTGTTGTGGAAGAAATGGACACTGTGTGCTCTGGACCAAAGACAAAAAGGACCATCCAGATTGCAACAAGTCCAAAAGTCAGGGTCTGTTATGGTATGGAGTTGTGTCAGTGCCCTTGGTGAAGGTCATTTACACTTCTGTGATGGCAGCATTCATGCAGAAAAGAACAAGATGACATCTTCAACATGACATCTTTTCCAGGAACATATACAAATACCAAATGACAAAACCAAATGCAACATGCTTTACATGTTTGAGTTCACTTTGGTTAGTTTGTTAGTTTTAAAGTTTGTTTAAGTAGGTCATTGTTTAAGTAGATGAAGTAGATAACTGTCTTTCCTCCAGTCTGTGGGAAATTCCAGCATCTTGTTTTTAGGTGTTTAAGAGACGTGGTCTGTTTACCTTTCTATTAATTGTTTTACTTCAGTGCTTTTGCTGCATTGATAGTGACTGTTGACTAAGACATTTGTTGAGTAGACGTGGACATCAATGGAATTTGAATACAATTAAATATTAATATAAAACATTGGATATAAAACACTTGGATATTAATGGAATATAGACTGTGGGACAAGTGACATTATTCTTATTTTAAAAATTGACAGATTCCTATAATACTGGAAAGAATAATTATTCTTACATGCTTGGTTTTAACGTTTTAGCAAAATTAAAAGAATCAGCAAGGATTGAGGATGCCAGCTAGAATCAATAAGATTGTTCACATTTCACTCTGGTCAGGGTAGCAGGGATCCAGTCACTGTTGCAGCACTGGAGGATGAGACCCCAACTGGACAGTGGTGGTTCTGGGGGCCAATATACTGCCATTTTAATGAAGGAATTACATGTTTTATGGTGTGGTTTCCAGTGGCCATAATTTCTTTACTTTAATGCTGGCAGCACCATGTCTTGGCACCACCATGTCTTACTGGGACATACTTTTGTTGCCATTGTCAGTGATGGCTCTAGCTGCCTACCAACTCATATTTTCTTAAAAATTAAGACTATCCCCTGTGTCCAGTCGTGTCCCTATTTGGCACCTCAAGGATGCACTCATTTTATGGCTTGGAGAGAAGCACACCAAGTCCTTTACATTACATTTACATTTACAGCATTTAGCAGACACCAGAGTGACTTCCAACTGATACGGTCTTACAATCCAAGCAATTGTGGGTTAAGGGCCTTGCTCAAGGACCCTACAGTGGCAGCTTGGCAGAGGTGGGATTTGAACACTGAACCTTTTGGTTCATAGTCCAGTACCTTAGCCGCTAGCACAGTCCTCATTTCTTCCATCAGCAGAGAAAGGAAGGAGAGGATGAATCAGGAGAGCACAGAGTGCTAAAGCAACCAAAACAGAATGTTACGGAAAGTTTGCTTATCTATATTTGCTCAATGTTTTGATTTGACAAACCCTTACAGCTACAAGCTTCCAACAAGTGAAAGGGTGGTAATAATACTTTATTTAGACTCAACATTTAGAGTCGACATTTAGATTAAGGACCACTCAATCACACTAGGTGAGACGGTTTCATAAAACTTAACATTGTCATCAAGTTTTGCATTAATGGGGTGAGATCATGTCTCCTGCACAATAACGTAAGAAAAATTGAGCACACACAAACATGCTGCATGGTTACAACATTGAAATCATGGAGACAGAAGTCATTCAGGATTTATTAGAGGAAAAAAAGAATAATTCCTGGTTTCTTTACAGCATGGTATATAAACTTTGATATGTGCAGATGATTGTCAAAGGCATTGGATATACAAGCCCCATAATAACAGAAGATTCACATCACAGTAACATTAGTATTCAAATGCCACTCCAAAATATGAAGTTTATGTGTAACATGCATATAGAGTATATAGTTCACATTTCACTGGGCAACTTTAAAGAGGGCAGCCATGGAGATGTGGTGATAAGACCTGCATTGCCAGATGTTTATCTCCTTTCTACATTCATTGTCCATTTTATCAGTTCCACTTACCACATGGGTGCATTTTGTAGTCCATCTGTTTCTCTACATATTTTGTTCATCCCCTTTACTCTGTTCTCTAATGATCAGGACGTCCACAGATCAGGAATTATTTGGGTGGTAGCACTGCAGTGACACTGATGTGGTGGTGGTGGTGTGTTAAGGTGTGTTGCTCTGGTATGAGTGGATCACATTATGTATTAGAGGATGCCTAACAAACTGTGCAACAACAGATGCACTAGGGTCCCTGACTTTGTGTCTACAACTTGGAGAAATAGGGTAGATATCTCTAATAGAGTGCACAGTAAGTGAACACAGTGTTTAGCAGCACTGCTGTGTCTGATCCAATCGTACCAGCAAAGCACACACTAACACACCACCACTGGGTGACATGATTGTGGTTAGTGCGGTCACCTCACAGCTTCTAGATCCTAACCTTGGACTCAGACTGTGTGGAGTTTGAATGACGCCCAGAGTAAAAGTGACTAATAAGGTATGTAGAGAAACAGATGGACTAGGGCCTGTAATTATAGAACTACAACGTGCATCTCTATGGTAAGTGGACCGATGAAATGGACAATGAGTGTAGACACAAGGAGGAGTACCTAGTACCTAAGTGATCAGTGAGTGTACACACACACACAGGGTTTGGACATGCCTTTTGTTTGTATGAAGGGGGTCATCTGTCAGTGGGGATACCATGCTGTAATTTTCATCTTCAAGACGCTTTGGAGAAACACAGTTTAGAGGGTGGCACAGACGTGTCAATCACAGCTTATCATTTAAAGAGGCAAGCATGATGCCTGAGTTGGTAAAGATATGAGAAAATGGTGCGGTGGGACTCGTCTGAATTCAGTACTACGTATAGAATGCTCACCATTAATATGGACTAAGATGCTGAATGTGAAATGCACAAGGCTTGGTTCCGTCCAATGAGAGAAAAATATTAGAGAGACGGACTAGTATGGAGAACATAACAATAATGAATGTTAACAAAACATATAAATGTGTGTTTCATACACTGCAACAAAATTCCAGAGAAAAGCAGTGTTTAAAGGACATCATGGACATTTGTTTGCATTCCAAAATCCTTCTTAAAGCACACACACATGCATGAGGGTACAACAAAATGATCACATTGTACACAATGTATTTACAAAGCCCTTTGGACCACAGAGTTAAAAAAACTCTGGACATAAGCACATAGTACCACTAGAAAGGAAAAAACGCCAAAGTAATACATTAGGCCTAACTCCTGTTAGAGATGGCCAACATTCTCAACCACACTCAGCGCTATCTGTATGTGTGGCAAATAGGGGTGTTCAAATGTACTGTGTATATGTATATACAGTACTGCAGTGGCCCTTACCTTCAGAGAACAAAGTAAAGGGCACGAAAAGTATGTAGAGAAAGATGGACTACAGTCTGTAATTGCAGAACTACAAAGTGCAGTGACCACTGAATATGGTGGTATATATAGAATGCCTAATACTTTTGCACAGCACTGTATATACATATATATGGTGTGAGTGCATGTGTTTTGGATGTTTTTAATGGGACTGAGGTTCAACGATTTTGCTACCCAGTCAAAGTGTACCAGCTGCTGTTATTTCCATTGAAAGGTGTCCTTTTGCTACATGCTTTCACCAAACCATTTAACACTGTCAATTACCGTATTTTCCGGGCTATAAAGCGCACCGGGTTATAAGGCGCCATATCAATGATCGGCTGCTAACGGATCTATTTTCATACATAAAGCGCACCGGGTTATAAGGCGCATGAAATGAAACCAAACTCTTAAGTTCCGTCGGAAGCTCCGTTTGGTCTTTACCTGGCGCAGGGCGTCTTCTTGCTTCCTCCACTTCCGTACCATTGATTCGTTAATGTTGAATTCTCTCGCAGCTGCTCTATGTCCATGTTGTACTGCGTGACTGATAGCGTTGTGTTTGAAATCCGCTTCGAAAATAAATGAATGAACGCACATACCGTAATGTTGAGGCACAGATATGTTCCCGACTACGGTGGCCGTGAGCTTCGTAACTTACCAACGCCGTGCTAAAACATTTTGACAGATTTATGAGCGCCGTGTACCATCTACAATCGGTTCCAGGTCAGAAAGCACAACCAGAATTAATTCCTACATTAGGCGCACCGCATTTTAAGGTGCACTGTCGATTTTTGAGAAAATTAAAGGATTTTAATTGCGCCTTATGGTCCGAAAAATACGGTACATCTTATGTTCTGCACACTGCTTACAGTCTAGTCAATAACTGACCATCCAGATTTATGCTTAACATTCATCCAGCTGCACAAAATGTTAAAACTGAACAAGGTGCTGCTAAATTGATTAAGAAATTGCATTACCCGTCTCAGTCACTGTAAAGCTGGTTCTTGTATTGCATTACATTGTCCAGCTCAACATTTTGCATACAATTCATTCATGCGTTCCTTTTAGCGCACTACTTGTGGCTTGGCATAATATATTTCTTTTATAATTGAGTTTTGTCATTCATTATTTATATACATTACTCATGTATTGTCAAATTTTGATGATTAGACAGAGCCTCAGTTGATACCACACTTTTTATAGGACGGTTTGTGCATTATTTGCTGTCTACCGCCTTTGTGTGTTATATTTACCTGCATGGTATTTGACTTTTAAAGCTAAACCATATTCACACAACAGAAAGTGCATCAGCTTTAGAGGGATGAGAGGACACCTTTCCATTGTAAATGCCACGTTTTCACCCACTTATGTCAATCAGACCTACGCAATTCTATTTAAGATAGTTGAAATGAGCAGTTTCAATTTGACAGCTCGGCAGAAACGTACATGTCATATCATCTGACCCTATTCGCATCCATGGTTAATGAAAATGTGGATATTGAATGTACTATAAACACAGCATCACAAACAAATGTATCCAACACTCTCCTGCTTTCAGCCACACTGTTGTCAGTGCCTCCTGAACAAACTAGACGTCATTATAGGCATTAATACACTTGGAATACACGCTGATCACCCACATATACACAGACAGAGAGACGTACACAAATACCTTAACAAGAACAAAGACACAGCCACAAATATTTCTCTCCGAAAACAGATACTATAAAAAGACTTGACAGCACAGAAAAATGGACATCAATGGGATCAACGGGATCTACTCTCAAATCAAAATCTGCTCGTCAGGATAAAGAACGTTTGGTCGCTATAACTTGCTTCATCAAACACAGATAACTTTGAGCTTAAGTACAGTGCAACTATACAATGCCAATAAGTTCACGAAGACATTCAGAAAAGACATTGACAGAAATTGCATGAAGATTCTGATGGCACTTAGGAGAATGTGACACTCTGCACACAAGTCTCTGCATTCACTCCAGCAATAGCAACACTCTGTAAAGGCTGCAGGAGATGATGCTAGTAACAAACTCATAAGACATTACTGTCAGAGAGACCTGGACTCTGTAACACATCCATCCCGAGATACTGGTCTCAGAAAACCTTCTTTAACATAGTTGTTTAAGCCCTTCACTTTACTTTAAATCCAACCTGTATACATTTTCAATAGATGCACATTTAATCTCCTGATATCTTCTGTAGCTAGCCATATTTACATGATATGTTCCCATATTAGGGCTGTCCCTGACTTTGTCCTGGCCTGAAGTCAATTAACAACCCTCAATAAACCTGGCTGGAAAAAAAGAAAGGAAGAGAAGAAGTTAATAATACCCATTAACAGAGCAACATATAAAATATACGCTTAAGAAAAATATACGCATTAATAGAAGCAAAAGGACAAATATACCGGTAAGCAACAGGCCTGTCATCTAACAAAAAAACCCAGTAAAAAAACAAAGAAAACCATTAACAGTAAATAATAAAACAAAAACTAGCTAATTCTGCTATATGTTAAGAATATTACTATCAGCATAAATTTTACTTGCACACATCTTCAAAATCTAAAGTAAAGATTGTAGAAAGTCAGTATTTGGTACCCCTAATGGCGACCCTGCCTACACTCTACTGTCCATACACCAGTCCGTCAAAGGAGACACTATATGGCCAAATATTTTTGGACAACCAAAAATGACATCCAAAAACATGGCCATTTGTATTGAGTTTCACCATCCAACCCCACCCCAGCCCACCCCTTTCGTTCCCCACCAGTCTTCATTCTCCTGAGAAGGCTTTCCACAAGATTTTGGCTCATGACTGTGAGATCATGGACTGATGTTAAGCACTCGCTCAAAGCTGGCATTTCAAATAATCTCGAACGTGCCCAATGGAGTTAAAGTCAGATCTCTGAGCAAGTCAAGCCAGGATATCGATCAAAGATGGGAAATCACTTCTTTATGGACTTTTAGGAAGGCAGAGCAGAAAGCTGATGAAGTGGAAATGTGTCATATTGAAAGTTACTGAGGTCTTCACTAAAACTCGACTACTTAATGGAGATTCTATGTCGGTATCCTTGGTATTGTGAAGCCTTTTAGCAGCGAGTCACAATTCCTCAAATGACGGGGGCCTAGTTAGTCAGGAGAATTATGATTGTTTAGTCTTCAGCCAACTTCAAAGGGACAGCCCCATCCCATACAGTTCCTACCTGACCACAGGAGGTCTTAAACAATCTTCAGTTCTTTTATGACTGGCTTGACTCAGGTCCTTTGGTGGACTTTGCACTGGCAGACAGTGACACACAGGACAGACCCTAATCGTAACGTTCTGTGAAGGGCTCTTTGCTGTGAGACCATCTTGAGACATGGAAGGGTTGTCAACATGTTCTTTATGATACCGAGTGTAAATGTGGAATTCCCTGAGAACTCATACACTGGCTGTAAAGAAATGTTGTCATGGCTTTTCAGGGGCTGTGTGTGTGTGTGAGCAAGTGTATAACAGGTCTACCATCTTAAATAATCACTGCTTTCAGTGTGATTCAAACACATCTGATTCAAAGATCTGTGGTATGCACTTCTCAGCAAAAATGACTCATCGCATTCAGAAGAGCAAAATTGTGTGAGGATCCAAATGTGTGTCTATAAAGCCTATAAACAACTAACTCTTAATCCACCAAAAATGTACATTTGGAGCTCCTATGTGCAAACACATTAGGTTTGAAACAGTCAAACAACATATATAAAACACTTCTGCAAGTCAGTAAGACGAACAGAAAGATAGATATAGCTATAATGATGCAGGAATCCCTTACTGTTAACCAAGAAACAGCCTATAGGAAGTATCACGAAGTGTGAGGTAAGAAGAGAAAACAAGAGGAAGGGCAGGAAGAGTTAAAGATGTGAATTTTTTGACATTGGTTCTGCCTGAAGGTTCTACAGGCAGACACTCTCACTCATGCTCGCTCACACATTCCTCTGAAGTCCCTCACGAAAGGTAAAATGGCTGCTGTGATTTGTAGCACATTCATAACACACTTTATTCACAGTACTGAATGGCCACGTTACTTTTAAGTCAGACCCATCCGTCCTGTCTGCATGGGTTTGTGCCCCTGGTGGCCAGGGAGTCGAATAGTAGAACGAATTGCAGTGTGCAGTGAGTGGCACGCAGTGTTGAGTCTCTCAGTGGCTATCATGGCGACCAGTGGGCGGGCAAGTCCTCTGCCTGTAATTAAGGCAGGGCGGGGGGTGAACTGAGGGTCCTGGCCTAAAGGGCAGTGGCCTCCCAGCTCTCTCCCCGCAGAACCTGGCGTCACTTAGTCCCAGTTAGCACAGTGCTCACTGTGGTAACAGAAGAGGGGTGTGCCCTGCAGGGCTCCACCCCTGGAGCTGAGGAAGATGCCGCAGACGCCAAAGAACAGGAAGCGTGAGGAGGGGCTGTACCTGCAAAAAAAAAAAAAAAGTAAAAAAATATTTTAGTATTTGTCCATCATTGATAAAAAAGAAAAACTCATTAACAACTGAAGCCTAACATTACTGTAGCATCTTGATGCGTGCTCAATAATCCAGGTAAGAAAATCCCAGACGTTGAATCTGTTCATCTGGACATAGATTTTGTCGGAGAAACATTTCGTCACTCATCTAAGTGACTTCTTCAGTCTCAGCAGTTGGAAAACTTCCCCAATCTTATATACAACACCGTTGCATAACGACTGGTACCAGCACCATTGCATAACAATGGGACCGGTGATAAGTTTGATATGCAGATTGACATAGTCATTAACGACAATGGCCACGTGTGCCATTCACACAGGATTGGGGAAGGGCTGCGATGGCTCCGTTGTAAGATGGTGAGAGGTGTACTCTGAGGCCCCCTCCTCAGTTCAGGTATGGACGTTCCCTTTTTACAAAAATGGCTTCTTTTACTCCGCATCCAAACCATCGTTCCTCCCTATCAAGGATCTGCATGTCTTCATCCTTGAAAGAGTGGCCACTGGCCTGTAGGTGGGTGTAAACCGCAGAGTCCTGACCTGATGAGGTAGCTCTTCTATGTTTTGTGCCATCCATTTCGCCAGTGGTGTTTGGTTTCCCCCGATGTACAATTCCTGGCAATCCTCCTGGCACTTAACACAGCGTACACTACATTACTCTGTTTGTGCTGGGGGAGCTGATCCTTGGGGTGGACCGGTTTCTGGCGTAGCGTGTTTTGGGGTTTGAAAGCCACTGAGATGTGGTGTTTGGCAAAGATGCATCTCAATTTTTCAGATGTTCCTGCCACATATGGAATCACCACTGGTTTACGCTTAGACTGCGGTTGTTGTTCTCCTCTCATCTATGTCCAGATGAACAGATTCAACTTCTGGGATTACTGTAGCATGTTGTCCAGAATTATTCCAGTAATCCAGTACTCATTTAAAGGCTGGGCTATTTTGGAGATGGGGAAAGCTCTCACAAGTCTGTGTACCAGAAATGTGCTCTTCATTCCAGAGAGAATCTGGAAAACTAAAGATGCTCTGTGTATGTGTTGATGACCTTCCCTACATCCCTACACAAAAGGACATGCAACTTGTAAAAATGGCATTAAAACAGGCTAAATATGGGTAAGGAACTTGGTTTCAACCGCATGTGTGTCTTAACAACACATTATTTTGTAAGAAAATAGTTATTCATAAAAAAAAATATTTAAATGATGAATAATTGTGTAATACTTATTAGAGCTGCACACACACATCAATAAGAAAAGTGACAGAATATGCTGGGTGTACCTCATTCTAATTGAGTAGTCATTCAAATTACCCGCTGACTAATGTCAATTTGAAAATAATAAATTTTGCCAATGCCTAGTATTTACAGACTGCCCTTAGACATGCGTGGGTCTAGAGTGAGTAATATTTTCCATTATTTCTTAGCTAGGAAACTGTTCAAAAAGCAAAGAGTCTCACAGTCTTTGCGTGATATGGTGGGGGACTCTGTAGACATGTTGTTGATATGGTACTGGTTCTGGCTGGGAGCAGGTTTCTGGTTTTGGTTAAGGGCTAAGGCCGAGTTCAGGGTTTGGTTTGGTGTTGGGGTTTGCTGCTTGGCTGCAAGTGCTCGGTTCTGGGTGTTGTTGCTTGGGTGACCACCGTCCATGCTGGCACCCATACTGCTGCCCAGCTGCAGTCTCCTCATATGTCTCACCACTGCTGTGGCATTGAAGGCTTGCTGTTGTATACAAGCATAAACAGAATGGTGTCACTGAAGAGCCAAACGGTGCAGACAACCTGTGTATTTAAATCCACTTCCATGTGCATGATGCATGTTCTCAGACATGACTTACCCTCCATTTGCTTTTCGCAAAGTTTTTACGCATTTGGCGACTGACAGACTCGTGGATATTCTTGCAAAGAGCAGTGTCTCCAGCAATCCTGAAAACACAAACAGCCACACCAGTGAAGACTCGGCAACACATCATCAATGGGCAACCGTAAATCTGTAATAGGTCTATAGCAAATATAATCCAACACAAATCAAGTAATAAATTGTTCAGGAACATGCATGTCATGTCTATGTATTTCATTTGCAAGAACAAACAGCTGTTATACTCCAAACCAGAGAGAAACCTACATGCAAACATACACTGTATAGCTAAATGTTTGTGGGAACCTAACACCTGAATATCAGATCTTGCATCATGGGCATTAATATGGATTAGCTTGTTGCTATAACCACCACTACACTTCTGGGAAAGCTTTTAATAGGCTTCTTAGGACCAGGATTTTCATTTCAGACACAAGGTAATTACTGTGTTTGCATGGCCAAGTCTAAGATCACCAAATTAATCATAATGTGAAAGTAATCCATATCACCATTGGACCCTCGGCAGTGGTGCAATATCTTCTGGTGTGATTAATCAAGCTTTACCATCTGACAGCCTCATGGAGACTCTTTGTTTGATACATGCCAGTAGAGTGTTAACTGTATTGTATTTTATTTAGTATGTTGTGCTTATATATAAGAATTATGCTCACCCTATACTGTCAAGACCCACCCAAAACTAAATTTCTGGTTAAACTGCTTCATTCACAGCCCAGGAGAGAGACTCACCATGGATGGCGGAGAGCCTGTTCACAAGTAAACCGCTTAGCAGGATCTTTCTCCATCAGACTGCCGATGAAATCCTTTGCTGAAGAGAACAAACACAAATCTGAGAGTGTGACGCTTTATTTCACAGTCAGCAATCACAAAATGATTCAACAGTTCAGTTCATTGCAAACAATACAATTCAATTCATATTTATCTGTAGAAGAACACACATAAAAGGAAGTACATAAAGTAAATACATATATTGAAGTGCTTGGATGAAAATGTGCAGTGAATAAGTCATTAACTAATAAAACCAAGAAGAGTGGACCAGATTCATCTGTATAGCTGATTTTACTAAATCATAATGATATTCCTTTAGATGGATTTTGTTCAGTAGAGAGCAAAAATAATTAAACAAATTTAGACATGTCTAATCACCTGAATCAGATATATCATCCCAATAAGGGGCATCAAATTCATAATCAGCCTTCAGGATCTGCTCGAAGAGTTTGGAGTCATTCTCATCATAGAAGGGTGGATAGCCACACAACCTGAAAAAGGACAAACAAGGAGACCAGTCATCTTTACAATCACTTATAGCAGAGGCTCGAACTGAAAAATGAAATGGGATGCATGTGAGATTTATTAACCCACAATAACTTCTTAATCAGGTCTTGCTTTTACACAGATAATTTAGATTATACAGATCCAGATCTAACAAAAGCATTGTATCACTCAATTAATACTATTCTTAAACAGTATAAATGTATAATCCTTGCAGTATGTGTTTTAACTCACATAATACTTGTGGATTTGTATTTATTGTTTGCAAATGACTAATAATTGTAGGGATACACATGTATTGTATGTTTTAACTGATTACAGCTGCTCTGATGCAAGCCAAACTGGGATACCCATGTAGCCGAACTCCTGGCGTCCAGTTTTCTGATGTAATATATGAGGTATTTAAATTTTCCTCACTGCTATTC
>JAJAGP010004124.1:24044-56027 GCA_025084515.1 Ancistrus triradiatus | reverse complement strand
TTTCTGTGTCCAGATTGTCCTAAAGGTCCTGATATCCTGGTGGTGGTGGCCTCTGTAATTGGTGCCGTTTTCCTGCTGGGCTTGGCTGCTCTGCTGATCTGGAAGCTGCTGGTCACCCTTCATGACCGCAAAGAATATGCCAAGTTTGAGGAAGAAAAAGCCAAGGCCAAATGGGAAGCGGTAAGATGGAACGACAATCACCCATTACACATACTTGTGTTATTGTAGATTAGAGGCTTTCAGATCCAGTCAGTTCTAGAATGAATATGTTGTGTTTAATATTAATTATGTAATTAATCATTCTAAAGAAATGAATGACCACACTTCATTGTGCAACGTCTTTGGAAAAGCAAATCCAATGGCGTAGGTGTGGCACTGTTGCACGACGTTGGGTGCTGTTGCCTCACAGCTCCAAAGACCTGGGTTTAGAGCGTGGTTTTTGAGCATGGAATTTGTATGTTCTCCCCATCTGCATGGGTTAGCAGCAGTTCCTTTAACATTTACAGCCTTTAGCAGACGCCCTTATCCAGAGGGATACAATTGATACAGTCTTACAATCCAAGCAATTGTGGATTAAGGATGTTGGTCAAGGACCCAACAGTGGCAGCTTGGCAGAGGCAGGATTTGAACCCTGGACCTTTTGGTCCATAGTCCAGTAGCTTAACCGCTAGGCTACCACAGTCCTCTAAGTTTTGAGGACTCCATGGATCAGACTTGTTAGTCTGGATCAGACATGGATCAGACTTGTTAGCCCAGAACATCCCACAGACGCTTGATCGGATTGAGATCTGGGGAATTTGGAGGCCAAGTCAACCTTGAACTCTTATTCATAATCGTCAAACCATTCCTGAAGAATTCTTGCAGCGTGGCAGGGCGCATTATCCTGGTGAAAGAGGTCACTGCCCTCAGGGAATA
Organism: Ancistrus triradiatus; assembly: GCA_025084515.1. NCBI lineage: Eukaryota > Metazoa > Chordata > Actinopteri > Siluriformes > Loricariidae > Ancistrus > Ancistrus triradiatus. The sequence goes on along the minus strand of JAJAGP010004124.1, from coordinate 55,112 downwards.
GTGTTGCCATGAAGGGGTGCACTTGATCTGCAACAATGTTTAGGCAGGTGGTACGTGTCAAAGTCCACATGAATGCCAGAAGTCAGGGTTTCGCAGAAGAACATTGTCAGAGCATCGTACTGTCAGTGTTACTCACTTTACCTGTAACTTGTTTTCAGCTTTTATCTTAGATAGGTTTATTACTTTTCCTTTAGATATAGCTTGATGACTAATTATTGCAGTACATTATTTTATGCTCCTTCACTAGAATGGTTTGTTTTTGGTTATTTTTCCAAGAAGTGTTATTTTCAGTGTAGGTTTAACTTCTACATATTTGTGTAGTATATTATTTTATTTGCTACATTTTTTTGCAGCTGTTTATAATCATATACTAAAATAGCCCTGACACATAACACCCAAACAATGATCGGCAGACACACCTACAAAGCCACACTGCTTTGCTATCTGCTATCTGTATGAGATAGTAATTGGTAGTTTCTAAGCTATTATTACATCAATGAGTCAGTGTGGCCTCGTGTCACGTCTGAGCGCTGAGGTATATTATAAGAGCTAAAGCTGTTCTTAACGTCCCAGTGAGCATATTGACATGGCTATTATGTGAGGTCGAATTTAATTTATATTTTGTAGTACATTTTGGTTCATTTTATTTCAATGATAGTCCATTAGCAAACATTTTCTGGATGCTGTTACGGGAATTAGTATGCAGCTCCCTCCTAAGAAGCAAGTACACCGTGTGCTTGTATTAAATACTTAAAAGTTGAGAAGTGTGAATGTACAACTTCGTTTGTTTATGTTTAGTGACATCTAATGGACAAAATGATCATGTCTTAAACAAAGCCTGCCATTAAGCCACATGTCTCTTCTGTTTTAGGCCAACAACCCATTATATATAGGAGCTACATCCACCTTTACAAATGTGGCCTACCAAGGCAACTAATGCAGAGCCAACACCTCGACTCGAGTAACACTCCACCAATCACATACCATCACTGTTTATGACATCATAATGTTTCTTGTGTCTCATTGAGGATCTTGGGGATACGCTGTCATTTTAAACTGTGATGGAAATGAATTTGACCCTCTGGCATCTGACAATCTTTATAGGCTTCTCTGACCTGTGATTCTTAAATATGACCTATTTCTCTGCATTAATTACATAAAATGTGAGTACAACAAAACTGATTTAACAAAGATTTGCTAAGCGCAAAAAATAATTCTCCTTTTAGGGGTCGCCACAACAGATCGAATCCTGGATTCGGTTTTTTGTTCCAGTACATGTATATTTTCCTATCATTGTGTGTAGCATGTATGGAACAGTGCTCCATGTCCATTGAAACAAAAAGCTTACTAATCACAGTTATTTTCATTGTCTGCAAAGTTCAGTAGCTTCTTTCAGAAAGCAGTAGCTGTTTGTGGTGCATATTATCTACATCTAGGCATTTAGAAGGCACCCTTATCCAGAGTGACATACAACTATTACAATCCAAGGAGTTGAGGTTAAGTACCTTGTTCAAGAACCCAACAGTGGCAGCTTGGCAGAGGTGAGATTTCAACCCAGGACCTTCTGGTCTATAGTCCAGTACCTTAATCACTAGGCTACCAAAGCCTCACAGTGGTGGCTTGAAAAAAACCCAACTTGCCTCTGATTAAAATAAAGCTTGGTATCGAAGCTTTGACTTTAACTTTGACTTGATATGAAATAAGCACTGTAGACGTTGACATTGTTTATGAGGTTTAAATATACAGGAACAAGGTAGCACCCTTCCACCAATAAATAACGGAAATCTCCTTTTACTTATTATCAATATATGCTATGTGAAACATTTGCAGAAACTTGGGATAACTTTGAAATGTGCTTAATGGGGTTTAACCGTAAATGCTACTTATATTTAATTAGAAAACAGATCATTAATAATGTGCTTCTATGTATTATTTACATATTTGAATCTTAGGTTTGGGTATAAATACAATTTAATCGTTTTCCTAGGGAGGTTTGTTCAATTTTGAATCATTTCAAAGCTCCGTTGAACTACATTTTAAGGTAACACTGGCTGATAGATGGCGACGTTGAGCAAAACAAACCTGTGCATCCGGTCCATCATGGCGGCACCCGCAGTGGTCGGCATGTTGCGGGCTAAATTGATTTTAACACCCGTTTTCCGCAACATCCGGCCTTCTATACCAGGATTGGCCAACAGTACCGCTGTTTGATTTAGAGGCTTTGGAGTCGACTCCTAGTCTAATTACTGAGAATGTAAATTGCGCGAGTCGTTTCTAAGAGTCGATTCTACAAAACAGTCTACTGGATCCTCATTTCTAGAGGCGAAAAACAGGATGAGTGTTGTTGTTTTTTTAAAGAAACATAATAAACATATGAATAATACAATATTAAGATTCACAATCATAATAACAATGGGTGTTGACATTTTTATAAACCCCGTTTCTTCTGAAGTTGATCTGCACTTGCCTTCGCACTCCTGTTTTAGTCTGGGCATTGTTTCCTACTACTGCTGTGTAAAGGTTATACTTTATTTCTCTTTTTTTAAAGGAGAATAAAAACCGTCTATTTATATCTGTAGTAAATATATGTAGTAAAATGTATGCGGTAAATTAATAGTATAAAAAGAGTTTTTGTTACCTAGCTACAAATCAACGTCAGTTTGAAACCGGTTCCCTGTAATGCCTAGAATCGGAGAATCGATTCTTTATGGGAGCCCCCAGGTATAAGAGTGAAGTTCATGCCCATTAATCTAGTAAAGCCACTATTTCAGTAGCTTATATTAATTTATAAAAAATTTTAATGTTTATTATTTACTTATGTTAAGTACGATGGTCTATAATGTCCCCGTACAAAACGCATCATATGCTGGTCTTTATAGCTGTTCAATTTTTATCTTTAATTTTCACATAAACATTACAAACCTGGTAATCCTTAAACGTAAAAGTGGGAGTCTTTATATAGCCAGCGCTGTATGATCTCCCAGCCAATCCGAGCTCAGGAGGCGGGATCAGTCGGAATACGGGTAGGGAAAATATTGCCGGCGTGATAGAAGATGACAGAATCTGTAACTGGACCAACAGAGGAGTCCGTGGACAGGGCCAAGCGACCTCAGTTCGGAACTCGCTTTCTGACAGATCCGCGTCAAGTGTTCCAGCATAACGCATGGTACGTAACAAGATAGCTGCAGGCTTCTTATCACACCGATTTTAGTCTCACTGTGACTGATCAGGTATTGAGACGAATTATCTATTGCAATGATTCATCAGGTTGATGGGTGATTCCGATTCACGTGAAGGTCCGCTATCGTACTTTTGCCCCATGAGAGTTGTGTGTTTTGTGGATGTGCTGATGTGGTAGGGATAATGTGGAGTGGTCCGAAGAGCAGGAGGAAGCAGCCCGAAAAAAAGTGCAGGACAACAGCGAGCCTCTACCAGCAGAGAAACAAGGTGTGTGTCACACAGCCATTACAAATTACAATGATACCTTTCCATGTGATACTGTACTGTTCCAGAGTCATTTACACATCTGTTAAAGATGGGCAATAAAGTTATGGAAATAGAAGAACGATTGAACCACAATCAGAGTTACCATTACTTTCACCCCTGCCATTAATGCCAATAACAGCACTGGGTCTTCACCATTGCTTGACAAGATTGTAAAATACAGAGCAAGAAGTCTGCTAAATACTGTAAATGTCAAAAATAAATGTTAATATTAAATGCTACAAATGAAAATGTTAAGTTTTAAATGTCGCCCACACATCTGACAAAGAAAACGCACAATTCTAGATAGTTTGGTCATACCATTGCTCTCTGTCTTGGTTATTTGTTATTGGGTGGAATCTTTGGGTGTCCACAAACTTTTGGCTGTATTACACAGACTTTAACCACCTTACAGACTCTGGAGGTCCATAACAAGTACTGTTGTTTTTCATTGAACAGAGGACTTTGAAAATAGAGCCAATGAATACTGGAATGAGTTCTACTCCATCCACGAGAACCGCTTCTTTAAGGACCGCCACTGGCTCTTCACCGAGTTCCCAGAGCTTGGCCCCAAGCATTCCCAGAACTCAGCGGAGGAACTATCAAAAGATGAGGAGCTCCTCCAAAATACAGCAGACCTGACACTGAATGGGGAAGCTACTCCTGTGTCTCAGTCAGAAGATGGAGTGTTTCCGGGAGCTTCAGCCTCCTATCGCATTCTGGAGGTGAGTCAGCAGACAGACGGTGCGACCCAAAAGTCAGAGGCGACTAGTGAATAGGCTTCGTTTTTGCATTTAATACAGTGTTGTTTTTGTTTTTTTACCATTAGTATAACCGATATAAGATTTTGAGTAAAAAAAAATTGACACTTTGAAAATAAAAATGGGAAATTTTGAAAATCCCACTGCAGGATTTTTAAAGAATTTAATTGTAAATCATGGTGGAAAATAAGTATTTGGTCACCCGCAAACAAACAACAACAAACTTGGATTCATCACTCCATAATACTCTGTTCCACTGATCTTCATTCCAATCTTAGTGAGCTTTAGCTTTAGCCTTTTCACCCTGTTGCCCTTCTGAAAAAGTGGTTTCTTGGCTATAACACTTCCAAAAGCCATTCTTGATCAAGCTTTTTCAGGCTGTAGAAGGGTCAACTTGGTATCCTGCTGATGCTGCTCAAGCGTAAGGGGAGGTCACACTAAATACTTGGAACTGTATCCAATAGAAGCTGTTTTTTTCTGGTTTTCTAATACTGCATGCAGATTTCCTGTACTTTCTGGTTGAGGTCTAATAAAGAGACTGAGAAATAAATATATATGGACATTATATCATTGCTAAATTAACAGTATATGTAACCTAATGGTGGCCTAAGACTTTTGCACAGTACTGTATCTCAGGCCTTCACATGCACAGTTTTAGCTAGACAATAAACCTTATTCATTGTAGTGCTGGTGGTTTTCACGGTTTGTTCATCAGTGCATATAATATGTCTGATCTTTGTGTGTTTCTGTAGGTGGGCTGTGGCGTAGGTAATACAGTCTTCCCAATTCTCAAAACCAACAAGTGAGTAACACGAAATGATTACAGCCCAAGTGACCATTAACAAATCCTTTTCAGGGCTGAATTATATAATACATAATTATAATGTATACAATAAAATGTTTCTTTCTTATGCCTTTTTAGTGATCCAGGCCTTTTTGTTTATTGTTGTGACTTTTCAAGTACAGCTGTCGAGTTGGTGAAGGTGAGATAAACTGCCGAGTTCATGAGTTTACATAATTTTCCTCTTGCAACCAGTGTTCATTTTGTTGACGAATGATTTTCGTTATAGTTTTCATCAACGGACCTTTTTTCTAACAAAAACGAGACGATGACTAAACTAAAATGAAGGAAAAAGGACGAAAACTAGAACAAAATGAATTGACACTTTTGTCAACGAATAAAAACGAGACGAAAATGTTTGGCAGAGACGACATCCAATCAGATCTTCAGCATCTCACTTTGGTATATGTGGAAAGGCGGGACGAGTTGGGTAGTGATCCAATCAGCAATGGTATAAGACGCATATATTTGATCTGACCCTGGGAAGACCGTAAAACTAGCCTGGTTCTCAGGAAACCAACTCGACAATGTCAACACTTGGGAGAAAGAGGAGAGTCGATATATTGTCAAAATGAACACTGCTTGCAACAATATATAGCAGTCATGTTTGGTGTTAGAACCAGGGGTGAAAGAATGGCGTGAACTGTCTGGTACTGCGTTACGCTAAAAGATTCAGTGATGATATGCATTTCCAAGATGGGAGTCACGGTCGGGAAAAAAAAACCGTAAATTGTGTGCGACAATGAAAGAAGATACTTCAACAAGATGCATGATGTTGATCAACTTGTTTGGCTGTTGGAGGGAGGAACCGAATGGCTGAAATACAGAAAAGGTTACGAAGTATAGAAAGATGCCAAGTTATCCAGTTCGTTCAGAAACACGACGAACGGTCGTGTCTCAGATCACGCCCATTCCCTACTTAGAACGCTATTACAAAATAACATTACTATTAACAACCATTGAATAGAGTGGTGAATAGAAATAAATTGGGAGGGGGTTCTGCCATTTCATGTCCAACATCGTGCCCTACATAGGGCAGAGGAAGTAATTTGAGACGGTGCCATTAGTCTGCTCTTCAGAAAGAGTAAACTCTGTCTTGGCAGTCCTTTGTAAACTAGACTTTAAAATGCGGGGTTTCATTCAGGAGGTTAAACTTTGAGTGATTCTGTGAATACAAGTTATTGTTTTTCGGAAATGTACACCCACAGTAACTGACAGCAGCCATATTTATCTTAGATCTTTCTTTGATTCATTTTTTTGTTGTTGGTGTTAATACTGTCGTATAAAAGCAATAGAACACTCGAGGTCGTGCGTTGTCATGAATAACATCACGGCTATGATTATCTACGGCACTCGCCTTCAGCTCTGTGACCAAATCACCGCCATGATGTCGTTCCTGATAACACACTTCCTCTTGTGTTCTATTGCTTCATTAATCCATTGACTCTATTCTGGCTGGCAGTCTAATGCAGAGTATGACACATCACGCTGCCACGCCTTCGTCCACGATCTAAGCAATGAAACGGCAGATTTCCCTATGCCAGAGCAGAGCCTCGACATCATCGTTCTCATCTTCGTCCTCTCTGCCCTGCACCCAGAGAAGTGAGTTGAAGATCTTATACAAAACGTTGGTCAAATTATTATTTTTTTTGTTGAGTTTTTAAAAGAAACCATGCTTACACAACCTCTGCAGGGAACAAACTTGGATATGACATATTTCTGTCAAAGGCAGTGAGTGTACTTACTCAGGTGTGAGTCAGTGGTGACTTCTAGCCAGGTTGGGAATCGCATACAGACACGTGATTGGCCATGTCTGAGTGGTGGGAGGCTAGAGCGGAGAAGCAACAACCTTAGTTTTGTATTTCTAGTGGAAGCCTACCACAAACCACCTGTCAATCATACTCTCAGTCCAGTCCCAATGTTCACCTAGATTGACAAACTAAGCTTACAAAGCTGTGGACGTAATGGGTGCAGAGATAGGACCAATAGAGCACAAGATTGTGTAACTACTTTTTATTTTTATAACAAGAAATGAGACTAAAAGAGGAATGTGGTGGAAGGGAAGGTTTCTTTCAGTCACGGACCCAACAGGGGCAACTGTACTATCAAACAAAAAGAGTAAGATACACACTACTAAAGTAGAAATTATGAAAGTGATTTATTTGTAGTAATGGGTGGAGACAGACTGGACAGTCAATTTCACTTTGGACAGAAATGCAGAAGAGCTCCACCTACAGTCTGCTCCGATAATGGAGCAGATAATCAGACAGCTATGGTGTGTAGATATTTGAAAAATGGGCATAACACAGTATACATGAATCACAGCCTCCAGATGTGCAGCTAGAGGAGACAGATGTTGGTTGTGTACATATGAAGTGTACATGAATCTTTTTTGTACAGTAAAGTTTTAAGTGGCATTTGTGAATGTAATATATATCTAGTGTTTATATATAACATGTAACTCTGTTGTAGGGTTGCCAAATATTCCCTTGCTCATGTGGTTCTATGAGCTATTGATGAATGTGCCATCTGAGGGCCCTTTATGCACTGAAATTCCTCCAGATTCCTTGAATCATTTAATGATATTATGCACTGTAGAGGACGAAATTTGCAGGGAACATTGTTTTTAAACATTTTAGTCATTTTCCCACGCATTAGTTGTGACAATATGTTGACAAATCATGATCATTGACATCACCTATCTGAAATCGCATTATCATTTAGTTTCTTATCTCATTAGTAGTCATAAATTGCCCTCCTCCCAATGTTTTTGGGATTTTATCCAGCAATTAAATGGGACCGTGGTAGCCTAGTGGTTAAGGCACTGGACTATGGACCAAAAGGTCGAGGGTTCAAATCCCACCTCTGCCAAGCAGCCACTGTTGGGACCTTGAGCAAGGCCCTTAACCCACAATTGCTTGGATTGTAAGATTGTATCAATTGTAAGTCGCTCTGGATAAGGGCGTCTGCTAAATGCTGTAAATGTAAATAAAAGTTGTAAGAATAAATGTAAGAGACACTTTAGAATTTAATTTTCCATACCGTCCCACTTTTTTCAGATTTTTCTCTTTTTATTTTTACAAATAAAATGTTTTTAAACTCAAAACTCTCTCTCTCTCTCTCTCTTTCTCTCTCTCTCTCTCTCTCTCTGTCAGAATGCAGTGCTGTATCAACAGACTCGCCAGTTTGCTCAGACCTGGAGGAGTTCTCTTACTGCGCGACTATGGACGCTATGACATGGCTCAGCTTCGCTTTAAAAAGGGTCAGTGCTTTGAAGTACATGTATTGCATCATTGTATTATTCGGTAAACCCTGTTGAATGACCTGTAGGCTGCGTATTTTCCCGTTTAGGAAGATGCTTGTCTGAGAATTTCTACGTCAGGGGAGATGGAACGCGAGTCTATTTTTTCACTCAAGGTAAAGAACTTTAACACTGCTAACACACACAGCTTGTAAAACTGTCTGATAGTCAGACTATCTACGGAAAAGATGAAAGGCAACAAAGTTTACCGGGACTGAATGAAGAGAACGAACATTACATTTATAGCATTTATCAGGTGCCTTTATCCTGAAGGGATTTGTAGTCTTTTTATAAAGCACATCAGCGGCTTACAGTTGATACACGATACAATCCAAGTGACTGAGAGTTAAGGGGCTTGCTCAAGAGCCCACTAGTGGCAGCTTTGGCAGAGCCACCACAGCCCTACAATTTGACAAGACCCCTCAAATTCAAATTTCATGTTCTGATATGGTTCAGTATTTGAATGCATTTGAGTATTAATAGGCCTGTAATTGTATTCTGTCACAGCAGTACTGCTGTATCGTTAACCACAGAAGGTGAACTATGTTTAACTAAAACTACATTTCTGGAAGCAATTTTGAAGACATTATTTTCCATTTCTTACATATGCATTCATATTGCTCTGATCTCAAAGGATTTGGTGCTTATTTTTGATAAATTAAGGGAAACTACCATTAGGGGACATTTGAGAGAACAAAACAGAATGATTAAGGTAAAAAATAAAAGGAATAATATATCCTCATCTATCACTCTTGCCAAAAGCACACATTTCCTAATTGGAGTCTTTTCGGTACATTTAACTCTATTTTCCGTATCCTGTCTTCTAAGACGAGCTCCACGATCTGTTCTGTGGAGCAGGACTTGAGAAGGTGCAGAACCTGGTGGATCGGAGACTGCAGGTGAACAGAGGGAAGCAGCTGACCATGTACAGAGTTTGGGTGCAGTGTAAATACCGCAAAAATTCAACAACCTCTGTGACCTGCAACACAGCACCTCTGCAAACAGCCGAGGGTGGAAACCTTCCTGGACTCAATAACTCCACGGAAACAGTGGAACAGGATTAAGTGGACACTAAGAACTGGAGCTCTGAGGGTTTGGCTATATTGAACTCTTCCCATGTGAAGGCAGGGTGATTGAGACAGTTAAGTCAATGGAGAGGTTTAAATCGTAATACTCAGTATTGCCCACTGGCCACAGTGGATGCGTTCCTTGCTTTTTAAAGGCTTTTAAATACTTTTAAACATTTGTACCATGAGAATAAAAGCTTGGTTTTAGCAGACATCACTTTGGTTTATACTTTCTATTTATTCCTTATTGAAGAACGGCCCTCTATGAGAACGTGGAGTCTATCATATTTTAAAAGCAAAGCATCCCATTTTACCCAGTGCTTATCATAGTCAGAAGTGGGGCATTTAATGACGGGCCATTTCAGGATTCTCTAACCAACCTCTATGTTGTCAGTCCAGCCTTGGAAGCCAGATCCTCAGGAACTGCTGTTTCCAGCAGCATTCTCTTACAGTGGGCAAAAAAGTATTTAGTCAGACACTGATTGTGCAAGTTTCTTCTCCTACTTAGAAAATGAAAAAGATCTGTAATTTTCATCATACGTACACTTCAACTATGAGAGACAAAATGAGAAAGAAAATCCTGGAAAATCACATTGTAGGATTTTTTATAGAATTTATTTGTTAAATCATGGTGGAAAATAAGTATTTGGCCACCCACAAACAAGCAACATTTCTGGCTCTCACAGACCTGTAGCTTCTTCTTTAAGAAGCTCTTTTGTCCTCCACTCGTTACCTGTATCAATGGCACCTGTTTGACCTCGTTATCTGTATAAAAAAGACCACCTGTCCACAGCCTCAAACAGTCAGACTCCAAACTCAAACCATGGCTAAGACCAAAGAGCTGTCGAAGGACACCAGGGAAGAAAATTGTAGAGTGAATCTACAATAGGCAAGCAGGTTGGTGTGAATAAAATCAAATGTGGGAGAAATTGTAAGAAAATGGAAGACATACAAGACCATTGATAATCTCCCTCGATCTCTGGGGCTCCACGCAAGATCTCACCCCGTGGGGTCAAAAATGATCATGAGAACGGTGAGTAAACATCCCAGAACTACATGGAGGGACCTGATGAATGACCTGCAGAGAGCTGAGACCAAAGTAAACAAAGGCTACCATCAGTAACAACACTACGGCAAGAGGGACTCAGATCCTGCAGTGCCAGGCGTGTCCCCCCCTGTTTAAGGCCAGTACATGTCCAGGCCCGTCTGAAGTTTACCACAGAGCCTATGGATTATCCAGAAGAGGATTGGGAGAATATCATGTGGTCAGATGAAACCAAAATAGAACTTTTTGGTAAAAACTCAACTCATCGTGTTTTGGGGAAGAAGAATGCTGAGTTGCATCCCAAGAACACACCATACCTACTGTGAAGCATGGGGGTGGAAACATCATGCTTTGGGGCTGTTGTTTTTCTACAGAGGGGACAGGACGACTGATCCGTGTTAAGGGAAGAATGAATGGGGCCATGTATTGTGAGATTCTAAGCCAAAACCTCCTTCCCATCAATGAGAGCATTGAAGATGGAAAGTGGCTGGGTCTTCCAGCATGTCAATGATCCCCAAACTCATCGCTCGGGCAACGAAGGAGTGGTTCCATAAAAAGCATTTCAAGGTCCTGGAGCGGCCTAGCCAGTCTCTAGACCTCAGCCCCATAGAAAATTTGTGGAGGGAGTTGAAAGTCCGTGTTTCCCAGCGACAGCCCCAAAACATCACTGCTCTAGAGGAGATCTGCATGGAGGAATGGGCCAAAATACCAGTTACAGTGTGTGCAAACCTGGTGAAGACTTAGAGGAAACGTTTGACCTCTGTCATTGCCAACAAAGGTTATGTTACAAAGTATTGAGTTGAATCAAATTTATTGACCAAATACTTATTTTCCACCATAATTTACAATTAAATTTTTTTTTCTCTCATAGTTGAAGTGTACCTATGATGAAAATTACAGACCTCTCTCATCTTTCTAAGTAGGAGAACTTGCACAATCAGTGGCTGACTAAATACTTTTTTGCCCCACTGTAAGTAATAACACTGGTAAGTAACCATGAATGGAAAGTAGATTGCATAAACTGGTGTATATGCTCAGGAGAAAATATGGACATGAGACTTACTGATTATTGTTTACATTTGTAATAGAACCAAACTAAATAGATCTAGATTTAGCTAGGTGTAACAATAGATTTATTTTCTGTTCACACTTTCCTTGAACTTAAACAGTAATACAATAAAATGAACAAATTGTTTACAATGCAATAGAACTCAGCTTTCAATCAGATGCTGGTTTTTTTTTTTGCCCCTGACCTTTCATTTCTGAAACTAAGACTAATGAAAAAACTAAATAAAATTGGTTTAAATACACACTAAACAGAAAGTATTTGAATAATACTAAATACAAGCTAACATGGAACTGAAAACAATATGGAAAAATTGGTCCAAAGTTTCTTAAGAAATTTGAGATTTATGAATTATTGTTTACATTGCAATACAGCCAAAATGGATCAATCTAAATTTAAAATCTGTCAAACTAAGATAGATTTAAACTACAAAGCTATTCATTTCTATTTGCATTCCAATAGTAGTGAAATGAATCAGTTCAGATCCAGACACGTTCAGGTTTATGCAATTTCTTTTCCCAGAACTTTTTTTTTCGTCAAACTGGTTTTAAAACAGGTTTTAAACAGAAACTAAATAGAAATAATTAAATTATACAAAATTTGATATCACATGTAAAGGATAGCAGTGGTTAGCACTGGTGCCTCTTGGTTCCATCCCGACCCTGTTTGGCATTTGTATGTTCTCCCCACGTTTGTGTGGGTTTACTCTGGGTACTCCGGTTTGCCCCCACATTCCAAAGATATGTGTGTTAAGTTAAGTGGTGTTTCCAAAGTGCCCCTTTGTGTGTGTGTGTGTGTGAGTATGAGTGTGTGAGTGAATGTGCCCTATGATGGATTGGCACCCTGTCTAGGCTTGTTCCTGCCTTGTGCTCTGTGTCGCTGGCTGCGTACGGGCTCTTCCGCGACTCTTGACCAGGATAAACAGATATGACGATGAATGAATGAATGCAAAGGAAAACAATATGATGAAAAGTGATCAGCCCTCTCGCCTCACAGCTCCAGAGGTCTCCCCTCGACTCATAGGCATTCATTTCTTTCCACATTTAGAAGACTTGTGTTAGGTGAACTGTTTGAGAGAGAGAGAGAGAGACAGAGACAGAGAGAGAGAGAGAGAGAGAGAGAGAGAGAGAGACAGAGAGAGAGAGAGAGAGACAGAGAGAGAGAGAGAGAGAGAGAGAGACAGAGAGAGACAGAGAGAGAGAGAGAGACAGAGAGAGAGAGAGAGACAGAGAGAGAGAGAGAGAGAGACAGACAGACAGAGAGAGACAGAGAGAGAGACAGAGAGAGAGACAGACAGAGAGACAGAGAGACAGAGAGTAATGCAATTCATAGGTGCCCTGTCTGAGCCTGGTTCACTGTTTAGACCCCAGCACCCCACGACCCTGAATATGATACAGTGGGTTATTAATAATGAAATGTCCAAACTAAATACAAATAAGGTAAACAAAATCTTATGAGAAAATATAAACGAGACGAAATGATCCCGACACCTTCACATTTCTACAGTTTCATTTCATAGTGCTAAAATTCCTTAAACGGAAATCAAAACTTAATGTAAAGTAATCAGATGATACTAAATATGACTGAATCAAATTTAATACACCTACATAAGTGGTGTGGGTATCATATGTAAATGGGCGTGGTCAGAGCCAGGGCGCAGTCTCACGAGAAAACGTGAGATTTTCCGATTATTGTTTACATTGCAATAGAACCGAACTGAATCGATCCGGATTGATCGGAATCGCAGGCGAGCGGATTTGCTTCTCATTCACGCCGTGATTGTTGCCGGGATAAGTGCACGCCGGATCGGGATTTAAAACGCTGTCTTGAGTCCGGTTCGGAGTGCTGCTGATCCGGAACACAGACGGAAACTAGAGCATCTGTGGAGAAATTAAGGAGCTCGAGATTCTGCTCAGATGGTGAGAAGTCAGAAGCCGTGATCGATGCGCCGTGACTGGGGTTCGGCTCGAGGTGAAATCGCTGTGTAGGCAGCAGCATGCCACTGCTTTGTAAAAAGAAAGGAGTGTAGCATAGATAGCTGGGTCAGATACACTGTCTGTAGCAGGCCGAGCACAGAGCGTGATCTGTCGACCACATCGAGGCCTCGGCGCGGCGTATTCGTCAGGTCTAAGCCGGAGGCTGAACTTTCTGGACCGGTTAACACACCGGTGAGACTCGGGGATTCATATGAGGCCTTAAACGGCAATGTCTGTTTAGCCTAAGACGAGACGTGGAGGCGAGAAGTCGCGGAACAAACCAAAAAAATTCACGGGTTACAATCTCCTCGACAGCCCAGGTGAGATTCTACTGGTCTTTTGCACTGTTTGTTAATTATTTTCTGGTTGTCAGCTTATAGCTTATATTAATAGGGACCCGTCTCAAATCGTATCCTACTGTACTAAATAGGGTGTCAGAATTAGTAGCCGCACAATTGGTAGTGAACTAACCTGGTATACAATGTAGTACGCTAGCGTGTGGTTTGAGACCTAGCCGGGGTGCAAACCGGGGTGCCTTGATGCTAAACTCCATGACTAAATGGGTTCAACTGATAAGCTAAAAGAGGGTGTGTTGTTTAGTAAGTTCTGCCATTATTTAAAATATATTTTTTGGTTTTGTATTTTGCACAATACAAAAACTGCTGCAATGTGGTTGCTCTGCTAGCTACGTTAGCTAGCTAGCGTGGTGGTTAGCTACTCGTACAGCTAGAGTCATTTATGATGCAAAATGTGTTTTTATTTCACGAATGCATATTGTACGTGTTTGTGAAAAGTGCGTTTGCGTTGTTGTGCGTTTTAGCTATCAATGAAGCAATTTTAAGACCAACATGCTTGAAGAGTTTGAAGGTAACTAACTTGGCAGTTTAGGTTAATTAGCCTTTGTAGCTAGCTCATTTTCTAGCTCTAGTTCTTGGCTGGCATGTTTTTTTTTTTCTCCAGCCACCTCCCCGAACCTGCCTCTGATCTGATCAAGTTATTCGAATTGAACTCGAATCACAAGGCTTTGCAATGCAGGGTTCGATGTGAGAACCCGATGTGATGAGTCTAGACTGTCCTGAGATGCAATCGTGTCTGGACTTGGCCTTGTATTAATGACTAAATGACTTGAAGTCAGTCAGGGAGGAAACGTGAATGGAATGATGATTCAGAAGTTAAAGAGGCCATATTCACGTTGGTTTGTGTAACAGCTACCCAGTTGGTTTGTTTGCCGAAGTTCTATGGCTTCTTGCACCTAAGTGATGAAATGCATCCTTGAGATTTACAGCAAGTCACTTACTGGTATCTCTAGAACCTCTCAAATCCCAACCCGAAAACCAAAGAGTAACATTTCTGACTTGCATGAACCCAAATCTCCTTTGACCTCTAACTACTGCTAAGATGGAAGCATCAGTCCAGGCATTTCCAATATAAGCTGTACAGTAGAGGTGATCACCTCTGCTAAACCTGGAACAATCCCGGTACTTTTTACACTTTTGACGCGATACTGAGATCTGAGTACCGATACAGCACTGACGTTCTCACTGAAACTGAGCAGAGACTCGGGATCCAAGGTATGCAAATCACCAAAGGCAGTGGTTGTGTTTCAGATGCACATCAGGCACATTCACACCATGCATTCATCATTAGGCGCTTTGCACCGGAGGAACTTTTTCATAGGTCTTAGTGCAGTACTGTTGGACAAAGCGCTCCCTTTCTCATGTTCTCACCACAGGAACTGGAAACGATTAGCTCTTAGAAAGCCTCCTATAGAGACTTTTTAAGCTCCTACCTAAAGGTAGGCATTTTCTCAGCACATAGGATCCCTGAGTGACGCAAGTATGTGGTGATTCGTCCAGACGTGGTGACGCAAGCGTGTAATGATTGCCCCAGATGCAAGTGCCAAACCATATTTACCATAAAGTGGTAACCATGTAAACAACAGGACAGACGGTGAATCCAAGCGTTAGAGCCTATATGCAATGGAGGAGGTGCATCGTGAGTTAGAGTAGTCTCAGTGATTACATCACTTCAGCATCACAAAGTGGTTCTACTGGCGGTACGAATGCAAACCAAAAAAAGCCTTGGAACGAATGTAGTTCTGGAGGACCTCCGTGAAGGATAGTTCCTTCCACATTACTCCCTACTGATGTTTGGTGCGAAAGCCCCTATTGCCATATTTTGCCTATTTGCACTCCCTGCATTTTACAGCAAATCACCTACCAGTGTCTCTGCATGGACAGTCTGAAGTTACTTAAAGATTAGCTAATTTAAAAAGTCAGTTACTGAATGCAGTAATGGCAGACTCGTTTGGTTCCATTAGTGATGCTCTGAAATAAGTCCTTTTTTAAACGCACTGAATACGCTAAGCAGAAATTGAAGTTCTCTCTTCTTGGAATTTTGGGGTTTTGATACCCAACCCTAGTCAGTAGTAAATTATTTGTGAAATGACTCCATGTCTTTTTTTGCTGTGTGGAATCTTTTGCTGCAGATCTGCTGCCCAAATGAAACAAACAGGGTTTTAAATTGCGTTCTCATTTATCACCATTAAAACAAAATTTCGTGTCGCGTTGACAATTGATCCGCTTAACAGTCATGTTTGTGGCCTGGTTTTCCAGTGATGAGGGTCCATAACAGACTTTCTCATGCACCTGACCCAACCTGATATTGATTCTTCTTACCTGTAGTGCATTTCTTTAGTCATATCCTCTGATATTTAAAATGTCTAAAAGCATTTATCTCTTGCTCATATTGGCATAGTCTCAGTCCAGAAGATCTGACTTTTATTTTTTCTTCTCAATTTGAACTGAAAAATTGCAGTGCCCAATCCAACAATGCCCAAATGCAGTATATATAGAGTATACGTTTTCTCTGTTATATGTAGGTGTGTTTGCTTAGCATGGGGCTGTCCCCATCCAGTTTTGTTCCAGTTCTTTTCGTTTTCGTACAGTACTGATGCTGATTCATTCCTCCTCACGGAAAGGTAGCAAAGTCTCAGGAACCAAATAAGCAAAACAGTACGAGCGATAGGTCTTTCAAGATGGTGTAAAGTCTGAAGTTTATATGTGTTATGTAACTCTCAAGTCAGTTCACAACCTTGGATTTGCTGAATTTCTTTGGCTTTTTGTGTCTAAGTGAAGCAGTTCACTGCTGCGCTTTACAGCAACTGATTAGAGCCTTCAAATTGCCAAAGGATTGTTATCTAAAGCTCATCAAGTTAAACATGTCTGATCTGTATGAGGATCTAAATCCTCTTTAGTTGGGATTGTAACAACTGCCCAGGTACAATCAATAAATAAATTTTCAATCCAAACTTTATGGTTAAGGCATGATCACCTCTATGGATTGGGAGTGTGTACTGGACCTTGGACTGTCCTGATCCCTTCCATCCTGGCACCTTTACTGATTTAGTACTGAGGCTGGTCCATATGTGCAAATCGTAGAGAACCCAATAGAAAATAGGCAAAGCTTTTGTATAAATTGCCCAATATGTCTACAGTCATTTAGCCTTTTACCCAGTTCACAAACATTTGATAATTGATTTCAGAAGTAATGGTGTAACATGCTTCAGTTTGCTGATACCGGACAATGAGTAAGGGTACTAGTTGCTATATCATCAGTTAGTGTCATCAAAGATCAACTGCATGGTTCTTCACACTTGGATTTTTCTTTGCACCAAGCAATTTTAGAAATAAGACAACTTATTAACTCCTGGTTTCCACTCACTCAGGAGAGACTGTCACATCGTGCCTCTGAACATTTCACACCTAGCGATTGAGACAGAATTTTTTATTTATTTTTTAATCCCCAAGCGAACACCGACCCTGGACTTTCCTCTGTTACCTCGCTGACTGAAAATCTGGATCTACAACTAACTTATTTCACCAACTGTGAACTAACCACCATGCAGAATATGATTATGGCATGCTATCACCAGTTAGAACATGAAAGACACAGTGCTAGACAGCAGTTGTAAGAGACTTGTTCAAACAACTTTTGGATACTTTAGACCGAAGATATGTACTGCGTGGCCGAAAATATTTTGGTTAAACACTTTTTTTGAAGGATGTAAAGAATCTAATTATTACTATCGAGATCTCAGTTTTTGGCAATATCACACCTCTGCATGGCTGCGTTCTAGATTGTAACAATATTACTGATGCAGACGCCGATACTAGGACCTCATTTACACTTGTTGTCATGTGCCTTGTAGTATTGGAGTCTCCGGGTTAGATTTTAATGACATACTTAATAGTCAAATGCACCTCCAGTCAGCCAGATCCATTTGCTGTACCCTGTGTACTACGTAAATGACTCTGGGGCACCCACTTCCTGGGTTGTTAAGTTTTTATTTGCAAGCCATGGTTGCAACATCATGATTTACATGACACCTTTAATTTCTTATGATAATAGTAAGGAAACTTTAATATTTATCTAATTTTTTTAATGCAGCGATGATCCTGATGGCAGCCGTAGCTAGTGTTACCTCTGTTTTTCAAGAAATAATGTGAAGTTTATTTTGAACAATGGTTTCTGTCTAAATTATTAATCAAATTGTGAAGGTTTCTCCTTGACCAGCTGTGTGTCCTCCAGGATTGTTTGTCCGTTCAGGCTGTACATTTGTGTTTAAGTATTGGGCAGGGTTTTGGTAGTTCACTTTGTCAGGGAGATGGCTGTTTTTATACTTGTTTAAAAATGTCTTGGGATAATTTTCACCAAATTTGGACCAAGCAAAAAAATCTTGAAGTAAGACTCAGACCAGACAAGACCAAAGCTTGAACGTGGTGCAAAAGCAAATTTTACGAAGGGAATGCAGTAGCAGGTGAGAGGAACAGCCAGCGTTGTGGGGCTAGGTCTGTTTCCACTAATGTATCTGGCAAGACAATAAATGGGTTAAGTAGGTTACCAGCCTTTAATAATAAGGATAATACCCTTACCTGACCATGGACGATAAGTGACACACATCCGTATGTGGACTGATGTCACAGCTGCACTATACGGGAAAAAAGTTTGTGGACACCCTTCTAATTATTGAGCTATGCGTTTTCAGCAACACTCACTTGTAACACGTTGAGTATATAAAGTGAACATTTCTGGATTCTCTATAGAGAAACAGTGGCAGTGACTATCTGTATGACACATTTTATAGGTTTCAACAAGTTCGTTCATCCACTTTCTGCCCTGCTGTCCTTAAATGAAGTTCATAGAGAATGACTTTGCCAGCTTTGATTGAGAAATTGCCTGGCTTGCACAACTGATTCAGACACTTCAAAATCCACTGGAATGCTAAAAGTGAGCTAGGGCTTATTATCAAAAATCAGAGGCTGAACCCACAGTCATATTCCAAAATCTAGTGGAAAGCCATTTTAGAAGAACACAAATACAAATGATAAAGTTTGTTGGCTACAAACTGAGACAGATTGGAGCTGGCACGTGCTGGTGACGAGGACGTGTTAGATTTCAGTTGTGCTCCAGTGCTACTACTTGGTGCACTAAAGAGTCTCTTCCTATATGGCGAGCGGTGTTATAGTCTATGTCTGAAATGGTCCATTCGTTTACTCATTCACTAATCCCTGTATAGTGTGTGCTGTGTAGTACACTAAATAGCAGAGCAGTGAGCGACAAACAAGGGACTTCAGACAACACTTACTAACTCCGGAAACAAATTACGTTGACCTTTTGACACATAAATCAACTGAAACATCAACAAGCCTGCCGGTGCTGTCACAAGGCTTGAGTAATACAGTTTAGCGATGTTTTATTTTAGTTCACAATGCTGCTTGTCAAGCATAAAACTTCACTCGTTTGTCCGACGAACTAGAACCATGACGAATACGTAAATATTAAATGCACTATTTTCACAAGTAAGCACGTTATCAACTGTTTGTTGTTTAATAGTCATTAAAAAATGTCTTGTACTTGCATTTGTACACACAATTTGTCACTTTGGTGGTTTCGGATTCATCCATCATCTTTACTGAGTAAAGCCGAAGGAAACCGCTATGCATTGTGGAACATTATCTAGAGAGACTTACAAGTTATACAGTCTTACAGTCCAAGCAATTGTGGGTTAAGGGTCTTGCTCAAGGACCCAACAGTGGCAGCTTGGCAGAGGTGGGATTTGAACCCTGGATCTTCAGGTCCATAGTCCAGTACCTTACCCGCTAGGCTACCACAGTCCCACAGGGACGTTAGTTCATAAGTAGTGTACATCAGTTGTCCACTATATTTACAGTGCGTTATGGGTAACAAAGTAGTGTACTATATAGGGAATCGATTTGTCCACTGGGAATTCGGACAACCCTACAAAATGGCCGGCACACTAAATGGTAAATAGGGTACGATTTCAAACATAGCCATAGTGCTATTTAGGTTACAGCCATGCCTTCTGCGTTCTAGTTCTTCTCAGCAAGTGAGTGCTGTTTGCAGTATGCATGGAGAAAGTAGGCAGGAGAGAAAACTCAGAAAACACTCAGAACAATAATCAGACATTTAAAATCCCATCACCTTGGTGAATATGTGGACTTCAACTGTACTATTGTCATCACTCAAACTGAGACTGGTTTTTATCTTTATTCTATATATTCTATTCCTTGTTTTTTGGCCCTTGTTGGAATAGCTATTGGATGCCTTGAATTTTTCCATTGGGATTAATAAAGTATCAGTCTGTCATTCTATCCATCTATCTATTTGACAAAACTAAAGTTAACTCTGCTGAGTGCGCAGAGTCAGAAACAAACAAGCAGCTGCTGCTGTCTTTGTTTATAATGGAAGAAGTTTCCAGTAAAAGAAAAGTTGAACAAAAATGTTCTGTAGGCTGTCATTTGTTTTTGGACAGAAGAAAAAAAAAATCAGAATCGGACAAAATCTTAATCAGCTGGTCTTCGGCCAAGAAAATTGCAATCGGTGCATCTCTACTACACACCTATGGAATTTTGCATGCAAAGTGTGACGTCTCTCATTGAGGATGTCAGTATCTGGTCAGTAATGGTATCAGGTGCTACACAGAGTTATGAATAATTTGGGAATGTTCCCTAAACGCTGTGTGGTTATTCTCAAGCTCTAGTTACGTATTGGAACAGCCGGTCGGTATGTTATGAGTGGGTTCGTTTTACGGAGTCTTGATTTCTCTGCAGGCCTTTGGACCATTTTCAGCACCATCAGAAAGACTAGTTCTAGGAAAGGTCTCGATCATACATGCATTAGTGGCACATGACTCAACATGCCACGCACATTACTGTGCTATCAAACCACGGACATCACTATGACTACGTAATGACATGCAAACCATCCTCTTTCTCACTGTCTTCTCAGTCATGATGGAGGAACTGCACAGCTTGGATCCTCGGAGGCAGGAGCTGCTGGAGGCTCGATTCACCGGGGTTGGAGTCGCTAAGGTCTGCTAGTCTGTGGCCTCATGCCAATGCTCTGCCATCCACTTCATCCCTCTTCTCTCTTTTGTCATCCTCTTTCTGTTTATGTTAATTATCCATGTCCATATACAGCAACACATACTTCCAACCAGCTCTTATCCTAATCTCCTTTCCATCTCTGTGATCCCACTTTGTACTCAGCTGCCTTTCTATTTGTGTCCACTGTTTTGGTCCAACATTGTGGCTTCAACAAAATGATTACATGGCCTTCTGAAATGGGTATAACTGAGTTTATTTTTTAGTACATTCATATGTCTGAATAACCTAGAACTTTGACACTGACTTCCCTTTAGCCTTTTAAACAGTTAATTTCGTTAGTTGTTTACAAGTTGTTCAGGTACTGTTAAGAATGTGCAGTTATTTTAATATTCTAATATTCAAATGCATTCAGCCACCCTATATAATGACTTTTTTCAATTGGTCATTTATCAGAAATCCTTAGTGTTGCTTGAAAGTTTGTGAACACTTTAGAATTTTCTATATTTCTGCATAAATATGACCTAAAACATCATCAGATTTTCTCACACATCCTAAAAATAAAGAGAACTGAGTTAAATGAGACGAATATTATTCTAGGTCATTTATTTATTGAGGAAAATTATTCAATATTACATATTAGTGAGTGGCAAAAGTATGTGAACCTCTAGCAGTTAATTTGAAGTCAGGCGTTTTCAATCAATGGGATGACAATCAGGTGTGAGTGGGCACCCTGTTTTATTTAAAGAACAGGGATCTGTCAGTCTGCTCTTCCCAAGACGTGTTTGTGGAAGTGTATCATGGAACGAACAAAGGTGATTTCTGAGGACCTCAGAAAAAGTTGTTGATCCTCATCAGGCTGGAAAATGTTACAAAACCATCTTTAAAGAGTTTGGACTCCTCCAATCCACAGTCAGATTGTGTACAAATGGAGGAAATTCAAGACCATTGTTACCCTCCCCAGGAGGTGGCTGGTGAGGTCACAAAGGACCCCAGGGTAACTTCTAAGCAACTGAAGGCCTCTCTCACATTGACTAATATTAATGTTCATGAGTCCACCATCAGAAGAACACTGAACAACAATGGTGTGCATGGCAGGGTTGCAAGGAGAAAGCCACTGCTCTCCGAAAAGAACATTGCTACTCGTCTGCGGTTTGCTAAAGATCACGTGGACAAGCCAAAAGGCTATTGGAAGAATATTTTGTGGATGGGTGAGACCAAACTAGAACTTTTTGGTTTAAAAGAAAAGCTTTGTTTGGAGAAAGGAAAACACTGCATTCCGGCATAAGAACCATATCCCATCTGTGAAACATGGTGGTGGTAGTATCATGGTTTGGGCCTGTTTTGCTGCATCTGGGCCAGGATGGCTTGCCATTACTGATGGCACAATGAATTCTGAATCATATCAGAGAATTCTAAAGGAAAATATCAGGACATCTGTCCATGAACTGAATATCAAGAGAAGGTGGGTCATGCAGCAAGACAACGACCCTAAGCACACAAGTCGTTCTACCAAAGAATGGTTAAAGAAGAATAAAGTTCATGTTTTGGAATGGCCAAGTCAAAGTCCTGACCTTAATCTAATTGAAATGTTGTGGAAGGACCTGAAGTGAGCAGCTAATGTGAGGAAACCCACCAACATTCCAGAGCTGAAGCTGTTCTGTACGGAGGAATGGGCTAAAATTCCTCCAAGCCGGTGTGCAGGACTGATCAACAGTTACAGGAAATGCTATGTCCAAGGTTCTGCTGGGAAACCATCTCTGCCAAGGTGCCACTGTTGCGTCCTTGAGCAAGGCCCTTAACCCAAAGTTGCTTGGATGTAAGGCTATCAATTGTAAATCGTTCTGGACAAGGGCGTCTGCTAAATGCCATAAATGTAAATGAATCAATAGTAAGACGCACTTCTTCAATGGTCATGTTAAAAAGGACATATTATTCAGCCACATCTTTGGTTTCTTTAAACTTCCTTTTTATTTATCTTTGACATTCAGCCGTTTCTTTAGAGATTTCATCCAATACAGAGCAGTTGATATGTGCCTTCTAAATTTGTTTGCACAGAGACTTCACCCCAAATATTTGAGGACTGTTACTTCACTATCCTACTGCTGAAAACTCTCTGGCTGCTGCTATCCATTTTCTCTTCTCCTCAGTGTGCATTTATGACGATTGTCAAGTTGGAAAGACTTAAAATTCGCACAAATTCCCATCTGGCTGGCCCAATTGTGCTCCAACACGAGTGCAATCATGTCAAAAACCACTGAACTAAAAAATGAGCAGGCAGTTTTTCAGTTTTAAGTACTATTGATTTCTTGGCCCTAAAACTAAAGGATAAATGACATGTATAAATTAAGTATTAGTGTTTAAACATCTAAACTCTAGTCCTCATGTTTTAATGTATCCTCTACAATGCGGTCTCACCCATTTTTTGATTGGTCTTGCTTCAGAGCCTCATTTTGTAGTAACGAATAAAATGGCACACACTGTGCCATCACAGCGAAAGTATTATCGTCTACAAATGTCTAACTTTCTCATGCAGTGCACTCGAGGTGTATCAGAACAGATTGCTCTGTTTGTGATTTAGATTTTTTTTCTTTAACTGGCTGAGCCTGAAGTGGCCTACCAGCCCTCTCCCAATCTTTGTGTAACCTTGAAACGTAGGCTGTGTACGATCTCTGGCCCGATGGGATGGAAAAATGTCAGAGTGTAATGAATAGCAGTATTTGGTTGCATACGTAGGTCATGTTGACGTCACTGTGGAGCCATGAACTCCTAAACAGGAAAGTCTCGTAGCTGTTTATTTATTTGCTCATTTGCTCTCTCTTCTGTAGGGCTCCGGGCACAACGAGTCATCCAATCATAGTCTGTGTAGCGTGGGCTCGCTGAGTGACAAGGAGCTTGAGGTGAGTTTTACAACCACATGGGATCACACACAAACCACTCGGTCAGTGTTTTTGCTGGATGCAAGCAGATCAGAATAATCATGAGCAGAATTCAGCTTCTCGGTGTCGGCAGATTGCCCAGTAGCATAGCTATGTCAAGTACATCCTGTTAAAATGGTTCCTCATTCCGTGTGTTCTGGTTTATTGCCTGGCTGTGATTGAAGCTGCTCAGTTTTTTTGGTTTTCATTTTTGCAGGGTTGTAGTCATCCTTTAATCACGATTTTAGCCTCACATAGTGAATCTTGTTGGCTAGTAATATTGAATAAGTGCATTAACCCTTTAAGGACTAAAGGTGTATATGTGGGACTGTGGTAGCCTAGTGGTTAAGATGCTGGACTCTGGACCAGAAGGTCCAGGGTTCAAATCCCACCTCTGCCAAGCTGCCACTGTTGGGTCCTTGAGCAAGACCCTTAACCCACAATTGCTTGGCCTGTGAGATTGTATCCATTGTAAATCGCTCTGGATAAGGGCGTCTCCTAAATGCTATAAATGTCCTAGAGCCCTTAGTTCTTATTGGAGTGAAAGGCCACTTGGCCATTTGTAATCGACTAATGGTAGTATATATAAAGATCATTCTGTTTTTGGTACTGATATTTGAGCTGTGTGTATTAGCTGATGCTGAAACCCCAATAGCAGTGACGGCTACATTTGTATGCAGTCGTGTAATCCATTAATAGCCATTTTACTAGCTTACTTTGTCATTGTCATGTTCAAGAAATTAGTTTGAGATGTTTTGGGCTTTGTGTCAAGGCACGTTATCTTTCCGGAAGTAGCAATGGGTACTCTAGTACACTAGTCATAAAGGGATGGACATAGTGAGTAACAATACTCAGATAACAATACCAGCCTGAACTGGTGATACAAGGCAGGATGGATCCATGCTTTCATGTTGTTTATGCCACATTCTGGATGTTGCGGCAGAAATCGAGACTCATCAGACTGCATTTTTTCCAGTCTTCTGTTGTCCAGTTTTGGTGGGCCAGTTACTATTGTAGTTTTAAATTTAAAAAAGTTTATTTTTCTTTTTTTTCTGCCAGTTTAAGTGACATTGCTAGACTGTAAAAACATGAATGAAGATCTAGTATTGCACACCCCCAAGGATTGATAACAATATTGCGATTTATTATCTTTAGCAAAATGATTGTAACTGTCCTGTAGCAGTTAAACTGGGGTTACACTATGATTTTTACTCCAATTTTAGCCCGATTGGCCGAGACTGTGTTGGTCGGCTAGTTTGCGGATTTTTCACCAGTGCGAGTCAACAGTTGGAGGGAGCATGGAGTAATGTGTGAGGAGTGCAGGCTGATTTTTGGCATTTACAGCGTTTAGCAGACGCCCTTATCCAGAGCGACTTAGAATTGATACAGTCTGACAATCCAAGCAATTGTGGGCAAGGACCCGACAGTGGCAGCTTGGCAGCGGTGGGATTTGAACCCTGGACCTTCTGGTCCATAGTCCAGTACCTTAACTAGATGGGCTAACTGGATACATTCAAGCACCACTGTAGGTATAATTGTGTTCATGCATGTGTGAAAGCTGCTGTACCTCCATGTTTACTCTGGATCTCCTAGGTAACACGAGGCATGTGTTTTGGGGATTGTTTGGTTCAGCAAAATTCAAACTCAGGCGGACAGTGTGAGACACCAGTCTGTATATAATCTGCTATGACTTTGTCTTGCAGCCATAAGCTTTCCCATAGGTCGTGAATAAAATGCAAAGGCAATGAAATCGAGTGGAAATGTACTTGGACAGCTATCAATCTGATCGTCGCTGGCCATGTACATCCTACATGTGGGGAACGGTGTATTGGTTACAGCACATTGACACGTTGTGTAATGGAGTCTCGGTAGTACTGTAGTGTATTGTTTAGTCTGCAGGTAGTGAGAAGGCTCTTGGCAGTGCTTTAAACATCTGCAATGAGAGAGCTTGTGAAATACAGTGATGTCATAAATTCCTGCTGTCCCCTTCTCACCCTTGCTTTCTCTCTCTTTCCCTCTCTGTCTCTCATAGACACCTGAGAAGAAGCCTAATGACCAGAGGACACGTAAGAGGAAAGCAGACCCCTTTGACAGCCAAGGCAAGAGACATTTGACTAAAATGGCTATTGTATTTTCTCCTAAGCATTTGTCATAGACAGTAGCTATGAATCACACTGAGACATCAGACCCATCATTTAAGTCATTATTAGTCATTTATATAGTAGAATATTGAGAGGTTTCATTTCACCCAGCTCTTTCATGCTGTGCACGTTCGCTGGTGCAGTGTAACCTTTTCTTCTTTTGTCACCAGGTAAAGGAGGCGGCAGAGGACACAAAATCAGTGACTATTTTGAGGTGGGTTCTACTGAGTGATGGCTTCCTTCACATGTTAAATGGGGCCTTTTTTCAGAAGCTGTACTTGAACCCGAACACTTTGTGGTGCGTTTTATGGGTTTTGGGCTGCTGTTCGGGGAAATCACCTCAATCCTCCTTTTACGCACAGTTGTAGACATTCATAAGGCAGCTTTAGATTTCAGTTGTTTTGACTACTACTTAATCAGCTAAGTAGTCTCTCTCAATGGGTGAATTTACATGCACTTCATAGTCAGATAATCTCATAGAAATGTGACACAAACTTCATTTTCTAATATTAAATAATCAAATTCTCCTTTTTCTCGAGTATATATTGCGTTTCCAGTCTCCATAAAGTCTTCGCAACCCGTTTAGTGGGTGCTGCGGTTCATTACAGGGTTGCCATATCCCACAAGAGAATCCCCCACCTGGTCTCTGTAAATCAGCCCAAAAGAAGCGAAATCTCTTAGCATAGTCAGACCTGGCAACCATGCGTACAAGCGCAGAAATGCCAAATCTGATTGAAATCGGGTAACTGATATACATGCTGTGACGCATCAGATTGCTGAAATAAAAATCCAGCTCTCCATCAGCTTTCTTAATCTGATTTCTAGATCAGATTATGCTGTATACATGACCACTTGAATACTCAGAAATCCGACTATGATCGGATTCTTAAGTGCATGTAAGCAACCATGTCTTGAGCGTGGAAGCTCTGCAGAGTGTGCTGTTTGCGATACATGTCTAGCGAAGATATGCCGACTACGAAAACATTTGGAACAACAAATTTTAAGAAGACTTCTAAAACATATGTGGAATTTGACAATTCAACCACGCCTACTCCTTTGGTTTGCGTCCTCTGTTTCTTTAAACTTTTGCTTTTACATTTTTATTGTCCTTTGACACTGTAGCCACGTCCTCCCGTGGCCACGTTTGCCTTATTACTTTGGAAATATCCTCAAACATGGAGTGCTTGTTTTATGTATTTGCACAGAGACATCACCCTGAATGTTTGACGTTTGCTACTTCACTATCCCATCACTGAAAACCTCCCTCAATGCTGTCGTCTGTTTTCTTTTCCCCTCGGCATGCATTATGACGAATGTCGTGTTGGAGTGAAGTAAAAGTCGCACAAATTCCCATTGCCATGCATCTGATCTGTATCGGACTTCAATATTACGTGAAAGTGGCTCAAAACTAAAAATGTCAGATTAATTCCGTTCACACTGCCCCAAATTTAACGCGTCACATAATTGGATTTGAGTCACTTTTACCAAGCATAAGGGTTACTTTCTTGTAAAAGTTTCTTTCTGTAGGCGTGTAACACACAAAAGCTGCAGAGACAAAGGGAGAGTGAGAGCCAGCAATGAGTTTACCTCTTTAAACACCACACCTTGGGTGAGCTTTTATCTAGTAAGCCTGCTGCATTTAGGCTGCCATTTTCAACGGGGCTGGCAGGCGCTCAATTTGCCAAACCTATGTAGCAACAAAAGATGGCTGCCAGTGAGGGAAACCGCATTCTGTAAACAGCAACATATGGTGTAGCCTCTCGAGTGAATAGCGAGCGCACTTGAGCAGTGCAGATTGAATTCACCTCATTAATCTGGTAACTGTTTTCTGTTAACCACACTTATTCAGTACTTCTCTCTTCACACTTTTACTAACTGTTCTCTCTCTCTCTCTGTGTCTAGTTTGCGGGGGGTAGTGGCACTGGCACTAGTCCGGCGCGTGGTATTCCTCCCGTGGTGCGCTCCTCTCCTCAGCACTCTCTCTCCAACCCTCCTGCTGCAGTGAGTCACCTGCTTTCACACTGCCCTTCCCATCTCTTACACTCTGCTCTCTGCTGGTCTTGTTTTTGCTCTCGGGAGGTATTCGCACTATGCCCGGGTGCCTTGAACTGTCCTAGAGTGTGATTGTTCCCAGTCCTCCGCTGAACTGTGTTCACATTGCGCTTAAATGTTCTGGGCCCGGGCATGCTTAGGTTGTTGCGATTCTGCTTTTTGTGGTGGACTAAAGAGCTTGCACAGCAGAGTGAACTTTTTTGGTTGTTCTTATTGTGGCATGGTTGTTTGTGGGACGGTCTGGGTCCTCCCCGTGTCCACCTGGGTTTGCTACAGGTACTCTGGTTTCCTCCCACAATCCAAAGGTTCATTGATGGTGCCAAATTGGCCCGATCCGTGTATATATAGGATTAGCTTCGAAGTAACCTTGTGTATCAATATAACCTTGTGTCTGTCATTAAATGGCCACTGATGCCGATGACGACATTAAGTGTACCAAATAAATAAACGAACAAACACCCTGCTCCCTAAATATCGACATCGGGCAATCGTATTGGTCGACAGACCTTCTCCTTTCCAGTCTGAAATCAGTCGACTGTCTGGATATGTGGCAATGTAACATTAGTCTGGATAGCCAGATCACGTCAGGCCTTGTAGGATGACTTGAATCTCCTCTGCATGTGGTGGTCACGATGGGAACATGAACAGTTTTGCAAAACCAGTGGACAAACTGAGAACTTTCCAATGGAAATTGGATTTCAGCAGCAAATCCGATTTCCCTTCAGTGTGACCATAGCCTAGTGTTTAATTACAGGATATTTTGCCCACATGGCCTTTAAAATGTTGTCTGTGTGAATCCTGAAAGTTCTGATCTGATTAATAAATCTGTGGTATGTGATTGACAGGTGCAGCAGGGAAGCCCGTCCTCTATCAATTCGGCAAACACAGACCTCTCCCACTCTTCTTGTTCCCTCAAACCGACCTTCCCCCACACACAGCACCGAACAACCCAGGTAACATGCACTCCCTCCCAGTGTCCCTTTCACGATATGGTCCACTTTATTTGATGTACCTTTTCTACACTCGCTGTCCATTTTATCGTCTCCGCTTGGCGTAGATGCACTGTACTTCTACAATTTTTGGTAGTCCACTTATCTCTCTGTTTTCTAATGGTCAGGACCCCCACAGATCAGATACTATTTGGCTGGTGAATCATTCTCAGTACTGCAGTGACACTGTGGTGGTGGTGTTAGTGTATTGTGCTGGCATGAGTGGATCAAACACAGCAGCGCTGAAGCTTTTAGCCACCTCGGTATCACTGTTGGACTGAAAACAGTCCTAAAACGAGAAATATCAGGCCATCAGCATCCTGTACGCAGCATCCTGTGAGCACTGAAGGATTAGAGCTTGACTGACAAACCGTGCAACAACAGATGACCTTCTGTCTCTGATGTTACATCTACGAGGTGGAGCAGTATGGTCTAATAGAATGCGTAGTGGGTGAACACGGTGACTAAAATCTCCAGCAGCACTGCTGTTTGATCCAGTCGTACCAGCTCAATACACCACCACATCAGTGTCACTGCAGTGATCCAACACCGAAATAGTACCTGATCTGTGCTCATCCTGTGGGGGTCCTGACCATTAGAGGACAGAGTAAAGGGGACAAACAAAGTATGTAGAGAAACAGATGGACTACAGTCTAAATGTAGAACTACAAAGTGCAGCTATATTGTAAGTGGAGCAGATAAAATGGATGATGAGTGTAGAAACATGGAAGTGTACCCAATGAAGTCGCCGGGAATGTATAATGCAAGACTCTCAAGGAGAGATCCTAATGCTCATGTCTCTCTCTCAGTCGGATCTGACTATGGAGAAGCTGGCTGCATTGGAAAGCAGTAAGAGTTCAGACCTGGAGAAGAAGGAAGGACGCATCGATGATCTGCTCAGGGTAGGAAAATTGGCACCAGTTGGCACTTGAGGCTGGTAAATGCACTGACTCTGTGTCTTGTTATATTCATATCCTCATGACCCTGAATTGGATTAAGTGAGAATTTAAGAAATGACTGAATGAATAAATTCACATTTAAGGCATTAGGTCATGGAGTGGGAGTAGGACAGGACTGAATGGTTGAAGTTCCCAGCTGTGGAAATGCTCATCGTCTCAGTTTGGCATTTGTGGTGTGGTTGCAGGTGAACTGCGACCTGCGCAGACAGATCGACGAACAGCAGAGGATGTTGGAGCGCTGTAAGGAACGTCTCAACAAGTGTGTGACCATGAGCAAGAAGCTGCTTATTGAGAAGGTATTGTGTGGGTCATGTCCAGTGGTGAACAGTAACAAAGTAGGGTTAAGAAATTACTACTGGTATGTGGAGTCTGTTGCACATTAGTGCTTACATTAACACTGATACGTTAATTGAATGTGTGTCCGTGTGTCTTAGTCGAAGCAGGAGAAAATGGCGTGCAGGGATAAGAGCATGCAGGACCGCCTTCGCTTGGGCCATTTCACTACAGTTCGACACGGCGCCTCCTTCACTGAGCAGTGGACTGATGGCTATGCCTTTCAGAACCTGATCAAGTAAGACACATGTACAAACAAAAACGCACACTACAGGCATGTGCCTGTCCTATTGTAAGTAGTACTCGTTTGTCGTCATTTATTAGTGAGTGGCAAAAGTATGTGAACCTCTAGGATTAACAGTTAATTTGAAGGTGAAATTAGTCAGGTGTTTTTTAGTCAATGGAATGACAATCAAGTGTGAGTGGGCACCCTGTTTTTTTTTTATTTTATTTTTTTGTTTTTTTTTGAAGAACAGGGATCTATCACAGTCTGCTCCTCACAACACGTGTTTGTGACAGTGTATCATGGCACGAACACAGGAGATTTCTGAGGACCTCAGAAAAAGAGTTGTTGATGCTCATCAGGCTGGAAGAGGTTACAAAACCATCTCTAAAGAGTTTGGACTCCACCAATCCGCAGTCAGACAGATTGTGTACAAATGGAGGAAATTCAAGACCATTGATCCCCAGGAGTGGTTGATCAACAAAGATCACTCCAAGAGCAAGGCGT
>JAJAGP010004124.1:0-23944 GCA_025084515.1 Ancistrus triradiatus | reverse complement strand
TGTTCTGTAATCCTGTCACAATAGAAAATGTTTGCTGTATATAAATCAGGTGTTACATTGTTTTTGCTGGCTGGTTTTGTATGTAGGCAGCAGGAGAGGGTGAACTCTCAGAGGGAGGAGATTGAGAGACAGAGGAAGCTCCTAGCTAAGAAGAAACCACCAAGTGTAGCCCAGACCCCGCCGCCCAACCTGGAACCCAATAAACGCAAGAACAAGAGTAATGGAGCTGAGAATGAGATGTGAGTGGATCGGAGAGAGAATTTACCCATTGTACACCTTTTGTCTGTCTTTTTGTCCTTCTGTCTTTTTGTTTTTCTTTCTTTATGCTTGTCTTTTTTCTACATTTTACTTTTACCTTCTACCTTCTGTCTTTCATTCTTTGTCTTTCATTCGATCTCCCTATTTGTATGTCTTTCTTTGTTTTGGTTTTTTGTCGTACTGTCTTTCTTTTTGTTTTCTTTCTTTCTGTCTGTTCTCTTTTTTTTGAGTATTTCTGTCTTTCTTTCTGTTTTCCTTTTTGTCCGTCTTTTTTTTTTCTTCTTTGTCTTTTATTTATTTTATTCTTCTCCCTTACTGTGACTAAAATGCAGCTCTACCTGAAGCTAAAGTCTAATGAAAACATAACATTTTTAAAGATGAAAAACTGTACAGGGTTACTTCTTGTCGGCTAGGACCCGCCCTCCACATGGCTCTGAATCTGCTGTGGACAATAGAAGTGCCACCGTGCCTCCCACTTGTATGCGTTTGTTGTGTCAGTGTTGTAATGCACTTTAATTCATACCTCTTTTGTGGTAGGTTATCCCTAGCAGAGTATCATGAGCAAGAGGAGATTTTCAAATTGAGACTCGGCCATCTAAAAAAGGTACGAAGTGCGCGTTAAGTGAATGTCTGCTTCCGTGTGTACGTTATGTAGCCTGCTGTAATAGAGGTTAACCTGTGTGTGTGTGTGTGTGTGTGTGTGTGTGTTATACAGGAGGAGGCTGAGATTCAGGTGGAATTAGAACGGCTGGAGCGAGTGCGTAATCTTCACATCCGAGAACTCAAAAGAATACACAACGAAGATAACTCCCAGTATGTCTTTTTGTTTGTTTGTTTGTTTGGTTGGTTGGTTTTTTACTGGCCAGCTCTCACTAAGGCTTGCTGTTGTGTTAGGTTTTTTGTTTGTTTGTTTCTTTTAAGCAATTTCCCTCAGCTAGTACTGAGTATCATTATTAGAACCGATTTTGTCCTGAAACCCTGACTATGTAATGGATAGGCGTTCACAGCCAGTTCCTGTTTGCCAGTGTGAATTCAAGGCGAGTTTCCTGCTGTGCAGCTCCTTTTCACAGGGCAAGGGTGGATTTCCAGTCAATCTGGAACACTGGAAGCGGAGGCAGCATGCGTCACTCTTCAATAGACGTAGAATCATTTGTCAAAACACTTTTAAATTGTTAAACAAGCAATCTGTGATCTGTGGTATGAATAATAAAAGGTACAGTGGTACCTCAGTTCTCGACTACCTCGGAATTCGGTTTTTGATGCATTTCGACTAGGAAAATGTGTCTCGGCCCTTTTCAGGACACTTGCTAAATTGCATTTACAGCATTTAGCAGACACCCTTATCCAGAGCGACTTACAATTGGTACAGTCTTGCTCAAGGACCCAACAGTGGAAGTTTGGCAGAGGTGGGATTTGAACCCTCGACCTTCTGGTCCAGAGTCCAGTACCTTAACCACTAGGCTACCACAGTCCCCACGTTGAATTGAGCCGTGCGACTCATTTCAGCCGAAACTCGATCCATGATTCACGATTCGGTACAGAATGATTCAGTGATTCCGATTCACGTTAACTCTCCCTCAAAGATCTGTGCCGTGTTTGTGGTGTGGTTTTTGTTTTTTTAGTTTTATTACATTTAAAGTACTGTGTTCTAGGGCACTTGAGTCTCCATGGGTCTTAAGGTGAGTTTATAAGAGCCAACCGGAATATTTTGCGCTTTCAATCCATTACTCTCCAAATTACATGACCTTTTCCAACACGTTATTATAGAATAATGTTTGTGTTCATGATTTTGGCCAACTGTAAGTGTTTAAAATATAAGCTTACTTATAACGAGGCAGAATCTCCATCTACAGGCGCCTTAATGTAACTGCAGTCATTTAAGGTGGATCGACAATGCGAATTAGAAGCCAACTTCAGCCTCGTCTCCGCCATGATAAACCACACACTCAAACTCCCCAGTTCTTGTTACATTTAACTTGTGATGGATTTGTCAGAACGTATCCCCATTGTAAATCAGGGAGCAGCAGGACATCACAACTCCATTAATGCTATAATGCCTTATACAGTGAGGATTTTCGGGGGGTCTGGAACACATTCATTCAATTTACATTATGCCTTATGGGAATAATTTGCTCAGTACTGAGCTACCATAGTGTTTTTCTGATGTGTCGTTTGACAGTTTTTGACTCGCTTGTTCAACATTTCAGTTTCCATTTCGGCCAAGAATGTTTATTTCGGTGCATCTGTTAAACTTTAGCGTTGTGATTACAAATGCAGTTGGTAGCTTTTCCATTGAGACTAATACTGTACGATAACTGTGTTAACTTTGCCTTACCTGTGACTGTTTGTCAGGTTTAAAGATCACCCCACACTGAATGATCGCTACCTGCTTTTACACCTATTGGGCAGAGGTGGCTTCAGTGAAGTCTACAAGGTAGGAGAGAATGCTTTGTGATGGCTTTGTTGTTGGATTTATGCTTAAAAGAAGCAATTAATTTGGCCGGCATTTCTTGGGGCCATTGATTTGTTGCAGCATTTTGCAATATTTGCTCATCTTTTCTCCCCCAGGCCTTTGACTTGACAGAGCAAAGATACGTGGCTGTGAAAATCCATCAGCTCAATAAGAACTGGAGAGATGAGAAAAAGGAGAACTACCACAAGTAAGCCCATCATAACCTTCATTTCATGTTCACTGTTTTAATCCCCTTGGTTAGATGCAGTAGAATTAGGACTGGGTATTTTATTTGCTGTAGGTAACTCATCTGTACTGAAGTGTCGTTAATTCTGTGCTTTCCTAATTGTGATTGGTAACAATATGTGGACTCGAAAAGAATCACGATACATTGCCATAAAACAGTAGGTTGCCCATTTTTAAATTAGTACCGGTACTTTAAGAAATAACTGCATTTCTAAAATCATAGCTTTATTTCATGCCAGTGGCGTCTGTGCCACAGGGGGCGTTAGGTGCACGCAGCACTCTGCTGGAATTTGGTACTTTTTGTTGTTTGTTTTGGGGTTTTTTTTGGACAAACTCTTCATTAATCTGTGCTCATCTTATTTTAGGTAGTTGTGCATTTTTGGTGTTGTAATAGATGCTGAATGTGAATCTGAAACAGCTAAACCTCAACTGATGCTTTCAGGCACGCCTGTCGAGAGTATCGCATTCACAAGGAGCTGGATCATCCCAGGATAGTCAAACTCTACGACTACTTCTCTCTGGACACTGACTCGTAAGTGCCAGGTTAAGTGCTTTCACGCAGCGCCGCTTTGCCGGTTACTCTCGGTGTCGGTTGGAATGGAATTTGATCGTGTTGTTTGTGTGTAGGTTCTGCACAGTTCTGGAGTATTGTGAGGGCAACGATCTGGATTTCTACCTGAAGCAGCACAAGCTCATGTCAGAGAAAGAGGGTCGGTCGATCATCATGCAGGTGGTCAATGCTCTGAAGTACCTGAACGAGATCCGCCCACCAATTATCCATTATGATCTGAAACCAGGTACAGCTGTCCTTTTGGTTTTTCTTCAGCTCAGTTCTACATGTGCTAGTCTGCTACTGTAGAAGGTAGTTGTAGTCCAAGGATTCTATCAGTTTCACGGTATGTCGCGGTATTTATGTCCCGGGGGATTGCTGGGGGGGGGCTGTATATGTACATACACACAGTGGGGCAAAAAGTATTTAGTCAGTCACAGATTCTATACGTTGTCAACTCATTTTGTCTCTCATAGTTGAAGTGTACCTATGATTACAGACCTCTCTCATCTTTCTAAGTCAGAGAAGTTGCACAATCAGTGGCTGACTAAATACTTTTTTGCCCCACTGTACCTGGCTACTGAACTTTACCCAGCATGCTGTTCGGTGATGTAGTTCTACTCGGCAGCACTGAAAAATATTATGTAATTTGTTGCCTGTTTGTTAGAGCTGTGTTTCTGCTGTTGAATTGTATATGAAAAATGCATACTGTTTAGGAAATTACCACCGGTGTACCGGTTGAACCGGTATGCTGCCCAGCCCTAGTAATATTACCATAGAATCCAGTATCAAACTTTTTTTTGTTTTTAATAGAAAATTGAGATGGAGGGTAGAGATGGTGAGACTGGAGATGCAAAAGTTCTTAAGATCTGCTCTGTACCAGCTTCTAGTGTTCATCTCCCGCCATGTCATGACAGTCGAGTAACAACCACTTCTTGATAAACCCCAAATATGACCGAGACCGAGTAAACAGAGATGCGAACTGACCTATAGCACTGGCACGCAACTTAATTCCCTCAAGGTTTAAAATTTTGCATTTATTTAAATTATTGTCAATGTATTGCATACACGTTCTTAGTCCAAGGTTGGCATCTCGGAGACTTGCTGTATTGTGTCATTAGAATAGAATGGCACTAGACTAAGCCTCAAACCTATTTAAAAGCTCGTTCATGCCTACTGTGATGTACCATGAAACTGCCAAAATCTTTAAAAAAAAATCTGTTGGCCCTACAACCCAACATTACTGCAGAGCATTATGAAGTAGCACAATGTCTCGAATATAAGCAGTACCCTGTGTTTCTGCCTGTAGATGGCAGCAGAATATGCATCATGCGGTTTGTTTGTATATCTCTAGAAATCATGCTTTCCTAAAATGGAGCCCACAGTCATCCTAGCCATCAACAGCAGACCGAAAACTATTTTCACTTGGCTGTTATTTGCGATTGCACCTAGGTAATATCCTGCTGGTGAATGGCACGGCGTGTGGGGAGATCAAAATTACAGACTTTGGTTTGTCGAAGATTATGGATGATGACAACTATGGTGTAGACGGCATGGAGCTCACCTCGCAAGGAGCTGGGACCTACTGGTGCGTTTGTGTGTTTTGCAGACTTGTTTTCCCCCCCTTTAGATTTCTTGTGCTTTTTCACAGGTTTATGGAATGGATCCACAGTTTTGTTTTACACATAATAAACGAGCATCGCATAAGCTTACTGTCTACTGCTGTTTAAGATGAGATGCCACTTTTAACAGTTCTCCTTATCCTTTCTAGGTACCTGCCCCCAGAATGCTTTGTGGTAGGTAAGGAGCCACCCAAGATCTCGAACAAAGTGGATGTGTGGTCAGTTGGAGTGATCTTCTACCAGTGCCTCTATGGGAAAAAGGTCAGACATGAAGAATTCCGAATGGATCGAATGCTTAAATTTTGTTTTAGCTTTATTTTTTCTGCTCCTGCCAAGTACTCTGCCTGAATCTCACTCGTGACTCGAGTTGATTTGACAGTATTCTTTCATGTGTAGCTTATTTTAGATGGCGACACTCTTTTAATGTGAACCTGTAACAGATCTTGGTTAGTTTTGTATTCACGTTGTAAGTGTATTTTAGAGGACTTTCTTCTTTCTGGGTATTTTCTAGCACTGCTGAGGTCTGACTACTTGTTTACTCCATGGCTCCTTTAGAACTCAGTTGTTTGGCTCTGCCACAAAAATTGTGAACTGGGAAGATATATTGATAAAACTAAAGAGGAGATGAGCATGAAGGAGCAATAATCTCCTTAACATTTGCATAGCCACACATCACATGATTTTAGAAGGAAGATTTTATGAACGCATCAGCAAGATGCCTAGAATAGAGTAACAATACTGCCATTTCTCTACATGAGGGAAACCGCTTTTGGAAGGTTATAACAACATAGACTGCTTCAAAGTCAAGTCAGATTTATTTATATTGCACTTTTTACAATGGAGCATTGTCTCAAAGCAGCTTTACAATTTTAGATTGTCTTCTAATATCTATGGCCAGTCCCAAATTGAGCAAACCTAGGGCGACAGTGGCAAGGAAAAACTTCCTAAACGTTATGAGGCAGAAACAGGAAAAGAGGGACCCATACTCCTTGGGTGGAGTCTATTGCTCGTTTCTTGGAAAGCAAGCTTGCTGGTTTGTCATCCATTTTAGGGAGAGCTGAGCTGCCTGCCTTTGAAACAATGAGCATTTACATTTACAGCATTTAGCAGACGCCCTTATCCAGAGCGACTTGCATGCAGTCTTACGATCCAAGCAGTTGTGGGTAAAGGGCCTTGCTCAAGGACCCAACAGTGGCAGTTTTGGCAGAAGTGGGATTTGAACCCTGGACCTTTTGGTCCATAGTCCAGTACCTTAACCGCTAGGCTACCACAGCCCCACAGAAAGGACACTTAAGCTGAGCTAATATTTGGAGTACTGTCACTGCAAATCAGATACATCATAATCTTCAACTGATCTCTGATGATTAGAGAATAACGTTCGAGCGTGTCGTTTTTCTTTTCTCCAGTGTTTGTCAGAAAGGAGCACAAGGACAGGCGTAGTTCCGTAAAACATGCTACCTGCGGGGATGGGATGGCATTTTATTTGCTTCAGGACCAATACATGTACTGTTAACTCCTCTAGTGCAGTCGCATTCGTTTTAAGCTGAAAAACAGCAAAATGCCTACATTGTGGAATCATTTCCAGAAACCTTAGACAGTTGACCTGAAATTACTGTTAATATAAGGTATGAATAATAAAATATTCTTATGTCTTCATTCTAAAAATGCAGATTAAAATAATATACAAGCTAACATTTCAGGATCGATTCAGTATTGCATTTTATTGATTCTGATTGTTTTGGATTCGAAAATGGTGAAAAAAAAAATGTGCGAAGTGTTTAGGTATTATCTTTAGTAAATGTATATTATTTTTTAAATTGAGATATAAATAAATGGGAAGATATACACATCTTCCCATTTAAATGTATTAGAAGTTTGCCATCTCACAATAAAACGTTCCTGGGTTTAATCCCAGGTTGGAGTGACCTGGGTCCTTTCTGTGTGGAGTCTGCATGTCCTCTCCATGTCCACATGGGTTTACTCCAGGTACTCCGGTTTCCTCCCACAATCCAAAGACATGCTCTAGGTTGATTGATTGCGCTAAATTGGCCCAACCTGGGAGCATATAATGACTGGTCTTGATGTAACCTTATGTATTGATGTCACCACGTCCTTGATGTTAAATAAATCCAAATAATAATATAATAAGTTTAAATGGGGACTGTGGTACTATGGACCAGAAGGTCCAGGGTTCAAATCCCACCTCTGCCAAGCTGCCACTGTTGGGTCCTTGAGCAAGGCCCTTAACCCACAATTGCTTGGATTGTAAGACTGTATCAGTTGTAAGTCGCTCTGGTTAAGGGCGTCTGCTAAATGCTGTAAATGTAAATGATTATTGACCGAGTCATAAGTAGTAACTGAAAGACGTTTGGTTTTCCTAGGTCACTGCTTTGGTGCATCAAGCCATGTTAAGCTTTGTTCACGTTTTAGAAAAATGTCATCGTCTCCTCTTTCTTCCCTCTGTTTCTCAGCCGTTTGGTCATAATCAGTCACAACAGGACATCCTTCAGGAGAACACTATACTTAAAGCTACAGAGGTGCAGTTTCCTCCCAAACCTGGAGTTTCACCTGAGGCTAAGGTACAACATGCATACTATTTTTCATTAAACAGTTTTAGGTGATTAAGCTGGACTTCTGGTGTTCTAACATGTGCCTGATTTTTTTTGAACATTTGAATTGTTTAACCTCACAACAGAACTGTCTTCGTGTTGGTCGTGACTTTACAAAGATGTGCACAGATCAGCCATAGCGTTAAACCCACCTGCCTAATGTTGTATAGGTTCCCCTTGTGTCACAAAGTCTGTGGCCCACCTCTGAAGGTGTCCTGTGGTATCTGACACCAAGACATTAGCAGCAGATCCATTCTTTCCTGCAAGTTTGAGGTGGGCCTCCATGGGTTTGACTTGCATGTCCAGTACATTCCAAAGATACTTAATCGGATTGAGATCTGAGCAATTCGAAGGCCAACTGAACACCTTGAAGTCTGTCGTGTTACTCAAATTATTCCTGAACAATTTTTGTGCAACGTGGCAAGGTGCATTGTCCTGCTGAAATGGATTTTTAAGTAACATCTACATGTATGGGCTATGTATCGGTATCGGCCGAGTTTCAACCCATATTGGGAATCGTCTGTTATTTCTTTATACATCTTACCACATTACTGATTGGCTCGCTACCAAACTTGTCCCGCCTTTCCACATTTGTCAAAGTTGTGATTGGATCTTTTCCTAACTTGGCCTCACCCAAAACTACATTTACAGCATTTAGCAGACGCCCTTATCCAGAGCGACATGCAATTGTGGGTTAAGGGCCCAACAGTGGCAGCTTGGCAGAGGTGGGATTTGAACCCTGGACCTTCTGGTCCATAGTCCAGTACCTTACCCACTAGGCTACCACACCCACTAGGCTACCACTCCCACTAAGTCAGATCTGATTGGATGTTGTCTCTGCCAAACATTTTCGTCTCGATTTTATTCGTTGACAAGTGTCCATTCATTTCGTCCTAGTTATTGTCGTTTTTCATTCTAGTTTAGTCATCGTCTCGTCTTCGTTAGAAGAAAAGGGTCGTTGGCGAAAACTTTGACACAAATCGTACGTCAACGAAATTAATACTGGTCGTAATGCTGGAAACAAAGTTGTCATCTTCTCATAAATGACCCCAACCTCACTGAATGTTGTCTCAGCACCTTTGTTTTTCTCAGTAGTAGTCACTCAGTAGTCCCAGTCTATGAGCAGCAAGGTGGAACCAAAGTATCTCTGCTTTTTCTCCACTACTTTTGAATGTCGTGATAATCTCGTGATAATCTGCCGATTATCTAAAAATGGCAGTAATCGGGCCGAGTAATGGGTCTAACACTAGCCAGGATCCAAGGTTTCATGATAGAACATTACTCAGAGCATCGTACTCTGTCGTCCACTTGACCTTTCAGTGGGTTTAATGTTATGGCTGACCAATGTACATCAGTCATTTTGGAACCAAAAGATCACTCCTCACAAACCATCTTAGAGCACTCGAACCCTGTGTAAGTCGTGTCTGTAATCTTCTAATCCCTGCTGTTTTCAGGCCTTTATTCGTCGGTGTTTGGTCTATCGGAAGGAGGACCGTATCGATGTCCATCAACTGGCCAGTGACCCCTTCCTGCTCCCGCACATTCGCAAATCTGTGGCCACCACGGGCAACTCCAGCACGGCCGTCGCCTCGACCTCCAGCTCATCCAATAGCAGCGCCTCAAACTGAGAGTCCCGCCCATCTGCGCCTGCCTGATTAGAGCAGAGAGAGTAGGGCTTTATAAATGCCCCACTCGGCTCTGCCATGCCCGAGGTGGAGGATCTGCCTCTAATATCCAGAGAGAACGAGAGAGCAAGAGAAAGGGGATGGAGGGAAGGCTGGAGAGATGTTTACCCTCTCGACCCCTCTTCCTCTCCCCAGTATTTCAAACCTTGCAATGTGGGGAGGGGAGTCAAAAGCACCCCTAGTCCAACAGAATTCGTGAGGCCCGGTCATGATAGGATGGTAGTGAAAAGAATGAGGAGAACTGATTTTGTGACGGCTTGGACACATGTAATGGACTGACGCGTACCGTGCCCCAAAACACAAACACACACACGTTATACACACAGACATATTCTTAAAGAAGTTATCTTCAGTTTCTTTGAAGGCAAATAGCTCGATATTGTAGGAGAACCCCCTCGCTCCTACTATAGCATCTTCTGTGTAAGATATTCTGGATTTAATGGCGATTCTGTCCCTTCCCACTGCTCACTCCTGCCCTACCCTGTCTCTTTACTGCAAACTCTCGAATGGTTTGGTGATGCATTGTGAGGAAAAGCATTCATCGACATTAATAGGCCGTATTCAGACAGCCATGTCAAATCCAAAACTTTCATCGTTCAAGAAATCGACCAGTGGGGGGAAAAAAGTACAACTTTTTCTTTGCTATTTGGAAAGTGCATTGAAGTCTTATAGCTCGTTTTAGACCCTCGTGTGGGTCAGTCTCGCTACTTCCACCCCTCCTCTTTTGTGACCAAAGCAGGGCTCTACCAGTAGGTGGTGCTGTTTAACTTGATTTTTTTAAACGGTTTGACAAGGACATTTCTAGGAAGATCTTAAAGTAGATGGTTTAGCGGTACTAACCGATGGGCCCCCAAGTTCTATTCCATGTTCAAATTGGATAAAAGGTTAACATTTTAAAATTGAAGTTAGGAATTTTCTTCTTTTCAATGATTTTAACTGGTCTTTAATGCACATACACTCTCACACACAGTCATATTTATTTAGGTCTGTTAAAATAGCTGATTCCTGGTCCTGATTGTCTTCTGTGTGGGAGAAGGACATTTTGGAGGGAGGGGGGGTAGTAAACGTGGGGTATAGGGCAGAAATTGCAATGATCATTAAATACTATTGGTTAAAAATCCCACCTAGTCTGAGCTTGATTGATTTGGTGTCCACTTTTGTTTTTTGTTTTTTTAACCATGTACATCTTGATTCATGTTAGTCAGGTGGAGCCCTTCTCTGTTGAGATGCTAATCAGTGTTGCATAATTTTAACAGTTCTGCTGGGCCTGCTGCTTCTTCACCTTCACTGATGAACATTCAGTGCGTTTACATGCGCTTAATAATCCGATAACTACAGAAAATCAGATTTTGTCAGTACTCCAATCGAGTATACATGCAGTAGAGTAATCAGATAATGGGAAACCTCTGGGTTTACATGACTGAGGCAGTAATCATATTTATACTTTGCAACCAATAGTCTCACAGAAATGTGACCTAAACTTAAAAATTGACTATTAAATAATTAAATTCTACGTTTTCTCGAGTGTATATACTGTGTTTGAGTCTCCACGAAGTGTTCGGTAGCCGTTTCGCTGCCTTTAATTCCGTGCCGCGTTTAATACCGTGGTTGCCAAATCCCTCGATAAAACTCCTTCGCAGGCAATTTTGCGGGTAAGGAAGTGGAGTTGGGTCATAGAAAGCTAAGACCTGGGTAACTGGTATACATGCTATTGGTAGCTAGAGGCGGGGAAACACGGTTGCCAGGTCCTATCATTTTTGGAGATTTTGCTTCTTGTAGTCGTATTTGCATTGCGGGGGAGTCTTGTCGGATCTGCCAACCCTATAATTAAACGGAGCACCCGTTAAACTTTATGGAACACTTTGTGGAGACTCAAACGAAGAATGTACTTGAGAAAATGAAAGCTTTCTGTGAGATTATTGACTGGTTGCAAAGTAGAAATCTGAATTTGAGGATGTAGCTCGGTGGTAGAGCGTGTGCTTTACATCTATGAGGTCCTGGGATCAATTCCTAGTGTCTCATTGTTTGGTACTGTGGTAGCCTAGTGGATAAGGTAATGGACTATGGACCACAAGGTCCAGGGTTCAAATCCCACCTCTGCCAAGCTGCCACTGTTGGGTTCCCGTGGCCCTTAACCCACGATTGCTTGGATTGTAAGACTGTACCAATTGTAAGTCGCTCTGGATAAGGGCGTCTGCTAAATGCTGTAAATGTAAATGATTATTGACCGAGTCATGTAAACCTGGAGATTTCCCATTATCTGATTACTCAAGTGCGTGAATATTCTCGGTATATTGTTCTGCAGTTATCGGGTTAGTACGTGCATGTAAATGCACTAGGTGTGTTAGAAGAATTGAAGGTGTGCCAAAATTTTTGACCCATTGACAAGTGGAGCTTATGGCACAAAAACCATTCACGAGCATATAAAGGTGAACCAAGCATGAGCAAGAGAAGCTTCAGAGCAAGAGTGCACTACCATTTTGGTGAGCTATCGTAACTCGAGATGAATTTGAGACCTATAATAGTTTGTATCATTACCGTAATGGAACATGATCTACTGTTCTGAAGAGTGTCTAAGTATTGGCATGTATTCAGGTGAGCTTCACGTTCTTGGCAATGCCAGTCTTGGTTGAGAGTCACCAATCATCAGGCAACAATCAGAAAGAAAAAAAATCCACTTGAGTTGTGAGAGCTTCACTGTTCAGCTATTTTAATACCAAATATGTAATTTCACCCTGGCCACTTACAAGGTGTTTAGATGGCAGAGGGTGTGAATAAGGAAATGCAGGACGGGTGAGAGGAATTAATGCAATGGATGGCACTGGCTGCAGCACGAATCTAGGATGGGATGTGATAACGTCTGGAAGAACGCTTGAATTATAAGTTTAATGGTAAGTAGAATGTTTCTTGTTTATCTTGCTATTTTATTTTATAATTTTGATCATGAGTCAAAAA
The DNA here is from genome assembly GCA_025084515.1 of Ancistrus triradiatus. Taxonomy (NCBI): domain Eukaryota; kingdom Metazoa; phylum Chordata; class Actinopteri; order Siluriformes; family Loricariidae; genus Ancistrus; species Ancistrus triradiatus. Next base: position 11,567 of record JAJAGP010004124.1, on the reverse strand, counting down.
ACAAGACGATGAATAAAACGCAAATTAATTTTGGTTTTCAGCTTGGTGTGTTACATTATTTCGGTGCATCACTTTTGAATGATAAAGCTCCTGATGTGTTCAAACTTTCATAGTTCCTTTGCAGCCACCAGTAAATCCAGACGAGAGAAATACACCACAAATATCCTGACCTTTTTCAAAATATAGAAGAACAAAAACATCCCCAGTCATCACTGACCCTTCTTCATGCTTGACTGTAGCGACAGTGTTTCTTTTTGCTCAGAAGCCTCACCTTCCTGACTCCTTTCTCATCGGCAGACAAAACAATGATCCCTATGGCCCAATAGTTTCCTCACTGTCTCAGAACTCTACAGGCTTATCCACATTTCTTCTGTCATATTCCAGTCGACCATTCTTGTGGCATGCATGATGGAGTCTGGTCATTCAGTCCTTGGTTGTTAAGTGATCTTCTCATGGTTGACACATCTGTAACAGCCTCCATCAGTTCATCCTGGTTATCTTATTTATCCAAACTTCCATGCAATTTTCCCAGTGGTGTCTGTAGAAATGTTCAAGGTCTTGGATATCTTAAACCCATTGCTCTTTAGGTGCAGTGAAATGATCTCCTGCCAGCTTTTGTGACAGCTCCTTAGTCTTTGTAGTGGTTGCAACACACCAATACATCCATGAGTGCTGTTTATATAAATACATTGGTACGTCGATTGTTGTTGTTAATTTGTTCCAAAAAGGCTTGTCGAAAGCGGAAAAGGACGCGTACCATGTTTATTTTTCCCATAAGGAATAATGTAAATTTAATTACTCCATTCCAGAGGCCCAGAAAATCCAACTGTATAAGGCATTATATGTATTATTAGATTTGTATTGTACAGGTGCTCTCTGATTTATGATGGGGATATGTTCAACAAATCCATCATCAGTTAAATGTATCATGAACGGGGGGAGTTTACCTAGTGTTTGGTAGAGGGGTCTATATTGTATTATGGCGGAGATATCGAAAGGATACTAGGATAAGTAATGATAAGTAAGTTACTGTTTAAAACACTTAACTTACAGATGGCCAACATAATTAACACAAAGCTTACTTTATATTAAAGTGTTAAAATCCCATGTAATTTAGTGATCAATGCACTGAAAGTGAAAAGTACAAAACACTTACTCTATTGATGAACTCTGGGCACTAGCATAGCTGCTAAGCTAACTGCAGCCTGTGTTCTGGAGCATTCAATTTCTGTTTTGCTTTTGGTTGGCTCTCTTAAATGAACCTTCTTAGGAACCATTGAGACTGCAGTAAAAATACAGTACTGTGGATGTAAAAAATAAAGAAAAACACAATGAAAATGGTGAAGATTGTGAACCTGAATCACTGTGTAATGAATCATGAATTGTGAATCGAGCGAGCAGCAGTTCTCTGGGTGAGTATACCATGTTTATGTCATAGGAGAATAGCCAGACTGGTTCAAGCTTACAGAAAAGCAACAGTAACTCAAATAACCACTTGTTGCAACTAGGTAAGCAGAAGAGCATCTCTGAAGTGCAATATGTCAAACCTTGAAGCAGATGGGCTACAGCAGCAGAAGACCACACTCAGCTGAGAACAGACAAGCAAGGCTACAATTCACACTGGCTCACCAAAACTGGAAAATAGAAGATTGGAAAAACGTTGCCTGGGCTGAGGAGGTAGTAGTAGGGTCAGAATTTGGCGTGAACGCCAAATGGATCCTTCCTGCCTTGTATCAACTGTTCAGGCTGCTAGTGATGGTGTAATGGTGTGGCCAATATTTTCTTGATTTTGGGCCCCTTCATGTCAGTTGAGCACTGCTTAAACACCACAGCCTTCCTAAGTTTTGTTGCTGACCATGTCCATCCCTTTATGACCACAGTGTATCCATGTTCTGATTGTAGAACATGACATTGAATTCATTGTACTCCAATGGCCTCCACAGTCACCAGATGACCGACAAATCTGCAGAGACTGTGATGCTATCATGTCAATGTGGATCACAATCTCTGAGGAATGTTTCCTGCAACTTGTTAAATGGATGCTGTGAGGAATTAAGCCAGTTCTGAAGGCAAAGGGGGTCTAGCAAGGCGTACCTAATAAAGTGACCTGTGTGTATATACACAAAACAATACAGTAACAAAATCACTATCTCCCAAAATGCAGTATTTTGGAATGTTTGTGTTTTGTATGTGACACTTCATGTAACAGGAGAAAAGCAGGAAAAGCAGTAAGATAAAGCAAGCACAAAAAGACAAAAACAAATGCAAAATTAGGCTGCATTCTGCCCTCGGGCCACAGCACCTCATCTACATCACAAGCAATGTTCTCCCTGGCTAAACAGCGGGGATAGAGTCTCCTGGAGTGACAGACCCAGCCTCCGAAAGCCCTCAAATCAGCTTCACCACATGCATCTTCCATTGCCTGGTGAAGATCATGAGTGTGAGGGAGTGGCAGTCACACCTTCCAACACCATGCTGTCTTTGGAAACTATTAGATTTGTAAACTTGGATTCGTCACTCCATAATACTCTTTTCCACAGATCTTCATTCCAATCTTTGTGAGCTTTAGCATATATTAGTCTTTTCACCATGTTGCCCTTCTAAAAATGTGGTTTCTTGGCTGCTACCCTTCCAAAAACACCATTCCTGATCAAGCTTCTTCACACTGTAGAAGGATTAACATCCAGATAAAGCTGCCAGATGCTGCTCAAGTATAAGGGGAGGTATCACTGAATACTTGCCACTGTAGACAATAGCAGCAGTTTTCTGGTTGTATTCCAATAAAGAGACTGACAAATAATTATGCACTCATTGTCGGATTGCTGCCTTCGTTTCCAGTGGTGTCATGAATGAGAAACCTGGACTGCTATGTAATTGTAATAGAACCATATCGTTTTTAATGACATGTCCAGATTCTGTTTGGGATCCAATGGCAATCGGGTTCGAGTATGGAGGCCTCGTGGTGAGCACTTCAATCCTGCCTTTCCTATGGAGCAACACACTGCAACAATTGCTGGTGTGATGAGCTTAGGAGCCATCACATACGACAGTCGGTCACCCCTAGTAGTGATACGAGGGACACAAACAACTCAGCGATATGTGCAGGACATCCCGCGGCCACATGTTGCTGAGTTTCATGGCAGGGCTTCCAACTGGCAATTTCATCAGGATAATACTCGCACACACACAGCAAGGGTTTCCCAGGAACGTCTCTGGCAACACTTCCTTGGCCTGCCCGGTTGCCAGATTTATTTCCAAGCAAGCATTTATGGGAGCAGCTGGGACACCAGCCAATGAGTGTGCAGGATCTACAGGACCAACTCCAAAATCTGTAAGCAAATGTGGCACAGGATACCATATGGAACCTGTTTGCCTCAATTTCCAACCCCTATCTCATCTTATACCCAGGCTAGAGCCGGACCAACAGAGTACTAGAGCCTCTTTTCAATTGTACAGTTTTCCCCAATCAATGTATACTTTTGCTTTAATATTGTAAATCACTTACATATAATCATCATTTCATTCATACCTATACAGTATATGGTCATTATCCTATTGCTAAAACGATGTTATATCTAATGGTGGCCTAAGGCTTTTGCACTGTATTATACATCCGTGGTTCGATAGGGTTATTAACCTACTTCACCCATATATCCCTATATATTTCTATCCTATTTGGCTTAGTGCGAGTTTCAACAAATGGTGGACGTCACATAAAGTTTGTGTTAATTACCTTAAGCAGGCTATTCCTGGTATATCACTTACTTGTAATAAAAAGGTCCAAAAGGTGTTAATTGGAGCCAGTTTCACACCAGCTCAAACAAGTAGCACAGGATCCTCAAGCATAATGGAATATAACAGATATAAATAAATTTATATATATATATATATATATATATATAGGCTATATATATATAAAATAACAACCTTCTGCTACAGTTTAGAGATAGTGAGATTGTTTTACTTAATTCACTGATTATTTGTACATCTTAGATAAAATTATGCCCATTCTCACACTTTGAGATAAGATATAATTTTGGTTGACAGGCAACAAAAAGAGAACCCAAGGGAAACTACGCTTCATTGGTCGGCATGAATACTCTCCTGACTACCAATTCCCAAGCAAAGTATACTTGTGGCTAATGTGTAAGGCCCTGGGAGTCAAAACATCTACACATGGTTTGGCTTAGTCCCACTATCATTTAATGACAGAGACATACAGAATAATACAGTAAGGCACATACAAGTTAATATGATTATGTATGAATATATACTGATTAACACAGTAGTATAAATAAGAATTCAGAGAAATCTACATTTTCTAGTGAATTGTTTCACTTTAATTTCATTTAATATGTGCAAACTGTATTTAGACAAACTCAGAGCACCTTAGAGCAGAAAAATCTCCGTGCACCCCTGTAATGTTTGGCATGGACCTGGACCCCAGGTTGGGAACCATGGGCCTAATGGATGTTTTCAGAATGTGAGAGGAAAATTCCATACAGGCGTATTCAGGCCGGTAACTGGGGACCTCGATTTTAATAAGTGGCATATTTTTTTCAGAAAAAATTCTGGAATTACTCAGTGTTAAAGAAAAAACAACAGGCCAATGACACAGAGATCAAATTCTCTTTGTCATTTTTCATCCAGGGAAAGACAAAAACACACAATTCAAATAAGAGAAACAAAAGTGTGTTGCCCCTCATAAGTCAGGGAATGGCTATAAAAATAGCTACTCACCTGATAATCCTCATATTGAAAGTTAAGGCAATAATTAAAAAGTTCAAATCAACTGAAACTGTGACAAACATGCCTGAATGAGTACCCAAGTTAATCTGCTTCATGCACAGTGAGGAGGATTTTAAGAGAGGCAAAACAATCCCTAAGCCTTATTTTTTATAGAGTTACAGAAAAAAGTACTATAGCACCTTATGGTCACCAGATTATTTGGTAGGCTTGTCAGGAAAAAGCCTTTTCTGTCTATCTAACCACAAATGTAAGGGTCTGGAGTTTTTTAAACACTGCTGGGACCTTGACTGAAACCTTGTTCTGTAGTCAGACGAAATTAATATTGAGCTTTTTGTCAACAAACACTCAAGGTAAGGTAGGTTTGATGTGAAAATAAGGATGACTACACTAAAAGAAGCTTGTGTGTGTGTGTGTGTGTGTGTGTGTTCATGATGACGTGGTCAGTGTTGTGTTGGCTTAATGCGGTCCGCAGCTGCTCTCTACTGCTGACGATGAATAGCAGCGCGTTATAATAACAACCTCTAAAGAAAAAGGGTGTTTTAGTGTTTTTGTTGTGAGTGTGGAATGCGAGCTGAACAATGTGTGAGTTTATTAAAAGTTACACAACGTTCCTGGATGCCGTTGTATGTGGTGAATCAAACCTCACGAGCTGTGATTCGTTTAATGGCTTGTTCAAAGGAATCGAATCAGTAAAGTGAATTATTAAGTGAATCAAGTCCCAATGCTAGTTTTTTCTGTTACTTTAACAAGAGTTAGACGGAGAAAATCGTCAAGGATGTGATGACTGCCGAGTTGCTTCGTTAATTCGAGGTTTTCTTAAACATGTGTCTGATTGTTTTTGCCCAAAAATGTAACCCGCTTATCAAGTTTCACTCTGTAATTCAGATCTTCTCTCAGCTAGGCAACGTTTGGCCAGGACAGCGTGTTGCGTTGCCAGATTGAGCCTAAAGACACATTTGTCTAGTTTACGGCTGTTGCATCAGGTAACTTGCTCCTTTTGTTTTTCTTCGCGCCTTAAGACAAATGTGTTTATCAGTTTCACACTCTCAAACAGAAAAGTACAAAACACAAAAAAATTATTAACGGTTGGGCTTAAAAAGTATACTTTGTTTACATCATCAACCCAAGTGAAAAGATGACAAAACTTGCTTTTCCTACTCATTTAATCCACGTAAGGGGTGCAAGGTGGGACCAGCTCTGGACAGGGCACACACACTCATGCTGGGACACTTAGGAGATGCAAACTGACCTAACACATTTCTCTGAAGTGTGGGAGTAAACTGGGGTAATGGAGGAAAACCATGCAGACATGCCACACAGGCAGCCATTGGGTTGGAGCTCAGACCAGAGACTCTGGAGCTGTTTCACCTTGGCACTAGCAAATAAACTGGATAGCAAAAATATGCTCAGCGGTCACTTTATTAGGTACACCTCCTTGGTTCTAATTTATTAGTTGCACTTACCATATAGATGCACTTTATAGTTTTACAATTACAGACAGTAGTCCATCTGTTTCTCTGTGTAGTCTATTTGTTCCTTTATGCTGTAGTCTAATGGTCAGGACCCTCCACAGGACCAACACAGATCAGGTACTGTTTGGGTGGTGGATCATTCTCAGTACTGACATGGTGGTTCTGTGAAAGTGTGTGTCTTGCTGATATGATTGGATCAGTTACAGAAGTGCTGCTGGAGTTTTTAAACACCGTGTTCACTTGCTGTGCACTCTATTAGACACATCTACTACATTGCTCCACCTTGGAGATGTAAAGTCAGAAGCTCATCTGTTGTTGCACAGTTTGTGCTACCCCTCAGACACTGAGGTGTTTGATCCACTCATACCAGATCCTTCACCCAAATAGTTCTGGATCTCTGGTGGACCTGTGGAGGTCCTGACCAATAAAGAAGTATGTAGAGAAACAGATGGACTACAGTCTGTAGTTGTAGAACTGCAATGTGCTTCTCTATGGTATGCTAAGTGCTGTAAATGCCAATATTTGTTGTTACTGCTATTCAGGTGTTCTTTTCACACAATAAAATCTGGCCATAAACTGAGGATTACGCTATCCATGTGTGCAATCTGAACAATTAGTGGCAAGTCAATCTTCTGTTTGCGTAATTTACAGTTATTGTGATAAATTAAAGTGGGAATAATGTTGACTTAGCGGTTAAGCTGCTGGACAACTAATTGGAAGGTTGTGGATTTTCCAAACAACACTTGTCTGTGTACAGTTAGTTTGTTGTAAGGTTCCCATGCTAAAAATGAGTCAAATGTGATTTCTTTCCTAACATAGTTGAACCTTACTATCAGCATTCCCAATACTGTATATAATAGGGTATGTTAATCACCTAACCTGCTATTCATACCAGTAACCCTCTATAGCTAATGTTCAGGAAAATAGTGGAAGTAAAAAATTTTGCCTCCACATTTATGTTCAGGGATTATTATGGTAATGGTTGTTTATTAAAACCAATCAAAATGGCTCCTGCACCAGTATATTATGCTGCCATCAATAAAAATACAGGTATACTCCACATAATGTCCATTCAGGCAACGTCTGTTTGCACCTATGTCCACAATAAGCGTATGTATTACCTTGTAAATCGGTTGTAATGACAAACATAACAGTGCACCCACTAGTGTAGAAAGTTTATCAAATACAAAGTTTTATTAAACACATGCGGCATCAGTGTGAGCAGACTGAATGCTGGGCTACGTTAGACTGCTCCTTATAAGCACTGAGATAATAACGATGGACAGGGCTTATCACTCTGGTGAATTATGTGCGCTGGAACCGCTGTACCTACCTGTATATGGTTTTTTGAATAAACAGGAATGAGGTAGAGATTTTTGCTTAAGATATAATACATGTAATACATAAAATGGGGGTCCTACTGTTCAAATATAGTTCCTTTGAGCAAGGTCCTTCATCTTCAGCTGTGTAGCTGAGTATACTTCATGTACCCTCAGCCACTTTATTACGTACACCATGCTAGTACTGGGTTGGACCGTCTTTTGCCTTAATTCAATAACCGACTTCATTTTTCATGATTCTGACCCCTTTTTTCCATTCTGATATTGTCCAGTTGTGGTGAGCCTGTGCAAATCGTAGACTCAGTTGCTTGTTCTTAGCTGGCAGTAGCGGCACCTGTTGTGGTCTTCTGCTGCTGTAGTCCATCTGCTTCAAGCTTTGACATGTTGGTGCATTCAGAGATACTCTTTTGCATACCTCAGTTGTAATGAGTCATTATTTGAGTTACTGTTACAACCTATCAGTTTTAACCAGTCTGGCGATTCTCATCTGACTTTTGGCATCAAAAAGGCGTTTCTTCCCAGAGAACTGCCACTCACTGGATAATTTCTGAAGCACTCAGACCAGCCTGTCTACCAGCAATGCTATGTTAAATCACATTTCTTCCTCATTCTGATGCTCGGTTTGAACTTCAGCAGATCGTCTTGGACATGTCTACATATCTAAATCCATTGAGTTGCTTCCATGTGTTTGGCATAGATATTAGATATTAGATATTTTATTTAACGGGCAGTTAGTTGAACGGGTGTATACTAATACAGAGGTATTTGAGTTTTAAACGTAAACATCTTTAGCGGATTATTCTGAGTGGAACGGAGAAGATACGGGAATCCTTTGCAATCTGGCAACCCGGATGGCTGAGCAGCGGCTCGGGCTCATTCAGTTCGAGCTCACAGTGCACTCCACACATTTACACGCTCGCACACACACACACGCACACACACGCACACTCCGGCTCAGTGTCTGTCCACTTCTGCAGCTCTGCAGGAGAAAACTTTTCTTTCTCTCCTGTCTCCAACCGTAACAGCCGACATGCTCGAGGAAGAGAAAGAAAAGAAACGCGCACGAGGAGATGTGCTGCACTTTTGCAGATGCACTTTATATTTATTACTCTTCACTCTGGGACCTAAAGCTGCCCTCACACAAGGTGAGAAACTATTGATTTTTTTTTATCAACATCATGCACCCACTTTTTCCTAAACCAGTGTGTACTGAAATGCGCTCAGAAGTTGGTCTGTTGAGCGCTTTTTATGCTTTTCAGCCAGACTTCGGCTGCATCAGGCTTTACCCATGCAAAGGAATGCCACTAAAACACCAAAAGTTTTTGAGTGGAACCAGATGTGGCAGGAAGGGGGGATATAGGGGGAGGGGACTTCTCACTTTTAGGGTTCAGGCAGTTTCCCCTGCTTATTACAGTAGTCAAATAGTGCACATTATTGATTTGGGACATGCTGTGTTCACATTAAGCTTTTTGATTCAGATTTATGGGACTGTTTGGGCAGGTTTTGTTGGATTCTTTACGTTAAGGAAAGCTCTGCAGGGAAAAACCTGTAATGTGGGACATTAGTGCACATACGACTGAACCATCTGGAAAGGTGGCCAAATTTTTGCACTTCAATTTTTGTATTTCAAATTTCTGTTTTTTTTTTCCAGTCTGTTGGCAGACGTCATATTTAAGTACTTTTCTGTATAGAAAATCAACAAATATGTGTGATCACAGCACAGGTGCGCAAACTTTTGCGTAAAAGACCATCCCTAACGGAAATGGACCAGACGTTAGCTCAACTCCAAACAGCACCACTATGCACAAGCAGATTGCCTAAGGTTACTGTGAAGACAAAACAAAAAATAAAAAGCAATATAGTAAGCGCTTAAAATGGTTCTAACATGAATCATTGGTCAAGAAAATTAGCAAGAACTAAGAAAAAGCACCCAGAGACCTTTTCACCATTTGCTCTTCACTGCTTGTTGCTGCTTTGAACTGTTGGGGGAGAAACTAAAAAAAGGGACATTCACTTACATATTCTTCTTGTACACAAAGAGACAATCATGAAAATATTGAAATGCTCCATATAAAACTCAAAGTAACATGTCTGGGTAAAAAATATCTTACAAAATGTCTTCTGACTTGTTTTTTTCGTAAAATATTAGTCGTAAGTTCGGACATTTACCACTTGATGCAGCCCATAACAGGCCTGAAAAAGTTTTGAAATGGAACCAGGAGTGACAGAGATCTACAGATAGATCTAAAATATGCAATCTTCTGAGTCCCAAGGTAAAGAAGTGAGAAATTTAAATATCATGTGGGGGTTGCTGTCTGAAAGCACAAAGCTGGCATTCGTCAGGTCACCTCCTGCTATTCTTAAATTTTTAAGACCCTAAAGGTACAGCAAATCCCTGTTTTCACAGTCAGCTATTAAGAGCTTTGAAACAATAGGTGATGTTGCCAGATAGCAAGGATCTGGAAAGTTCTTCAGTTCTTAAAGCCAGGAAAAAAAATGCCTTCAATAACTGTCGGCAGAATTCAAGAGTGCAGAAAACGACTTTTTCAAATAGGAGAATAACCAGAAGGTTGTCTAATACAGATTTTGTGTCTACATGTCAAGAAAAATATCAAGGACAGGATGAAGTCTTTGATAGAATATGGAAAGTTTGCTTCAGTGGTTCAGCAGAGTTGTGTGGACTGATGAATTTCAATTTGAGTTGTGTGGTGACAGAGGTGGCTTCGAAAACAAGAATGGTGGTAGAGATGTCATGGTGTGAGGAGCGTTTTCAGCTTCTGGTACGGATGAGTTCACTGAAAAGTCAATAAATGTTTTGGAGTACAGGAAAATATTACAGAAAGGCTTGCTTCCCACAACTGTAAGGTTGCTTTCTAAAGAGGAATGATCCCATGTTATTTTTCAACAAGAAAATGTGTCTTCACACTGCAAAGTCCTTCAGGCTCATGTTTTGGGCTGGTCAGGGTCCAGATTTTAGCCCTACAGAAAATATTAGGTCTCCTGTTAAATACAGTCTACATGGGAAACCTGTTTTCAACTACTTGTCAACTGTTTGAACCCATTACCATTAATGGAACAATACTGAACAATACTACATGCGCTTAATAAGCCGATAACTGACGAAAATCAGATTTGGTCAGTAATTCGATGATGGGAAACCTCACTTTCTGACTCAGGTTATAATCAGATTTCTACTTTGGAACCTCACAGAAAGATGTGGAGAAAACTTTAAACCTTAATGATTAAGCAATAGAATTCTTCAAATTTGTGAACATATACTGCGTTTGTCTTCACAAACTGTCCGATGGCTGTTCAATGGGTGCTGTTTATTTCCAGGGTTGCCAAATCCTGCGATTTGCCAAAGCCAGCCAGGTTTATGAAAAAAGTTTACATGCACTTAATATTCGGATAACTGCAGAAAATCGGATTTTGTTAGTAATCCGATCAACATGCACTTGAGTAATCAGATAATGGGAAACCTCTGGGTTTACATGACTCAGGATTTCTACTTTGAAACCAGCCAATAGTCTCAGAAATATATGACATAAACTTCTAACTTTAATGTTAAATAATCAAATTATTTATTTTCTTGTGTATATACTGTGTTTCAGAGTCTCCCCAAAATGTTTGATAGCTGAGTTGCTGCCTTTAATTTCGTAATGCGTTTAATTCAGGGGTTGCCAGATCCAGTGAGGGAAAAACGCTAAAGTCAATGGAAAAAGATGCTTAATAAAGCCAATTCTTTAGAAATATGCAGTCCTGGCAACGGTGGGGTAAGCCTCCTGCACATTCGCAGATTGGAAGCACCGATTATAATCGGGTAACTGGTATACATGCTATGAATAATTTGATTACTGTGATTAAATCCAGCTCTCTTTATCGGATTTCTTAAGCTGATTTCTAGATCGGAGTATGCTGTATACATGACCACTTGAATAATCAGATAACTTTAGAAGGTTGTTAACTTGTTTTCGTGTTCTACACGGTATTATCTGGAGAGATTATC